>JAVQJF010044718.1:0-74345 GCA_036023855.1 Gadopsis marmoratus | reverse complement strand
TGGCGAACAAACTGCCTTCTGCTACAGCCAAAGATTTAAAATTTTGTCTCATCAGTCCAGAGCACCTGCTGCCATTTTCCTGCACCCCAGTTCCTATGTTTTCATGCATAGTTGATTCGCTTGGCCTTGTTTCCATGTCGGAGGTTTGGATTTTTGGCTGCAACTGTTCCATGAAGAACACTTCTGGCCAGACTTCTCCAGACAGTAGATGGGTGTACCTGGGTCCCACTAGTTTCTGCCAGTTCTGAGCTGATGGCACTGCTGGAAATCTTCCGATTTCAAAGAGAAATAAGCTTGATGTGTTTTTCATCTGCTGCACTAAGTTTCCTTGGCCGACCACTGCATCTACAATCCTCAACGCTGCCCGTTACTGTGCGAGTGTATCTATAAGAAGTAATGCTGGTTTGAAGGCAAAGGGTAGTAACACCAAATATTGATTTGATTAAGATTTTTTTTTTGTTTGCTCATTATCATTTTGTTAAATGATGAAACTAAACTATTAACACTTACATTTTTGAAAGCATTCTTAGTTTACAGCATTTTATCACACCTGCCTAAAACCGTTGCACAGTACTGTGTACTGTGTACTGTATAGTGAGGCCCCAGACAGGTGCCGATTTTGCCCAAGCCATAGACCGGCCACCATTAGCTACTGTTGAAGCCCAAGAAGGCAACAAAGTTATGTTTAGCAATCATCTTGGTGACGCACTGCGTCTGCACAAGGCAAGCAACCGAGATATCTACATCCACTGGGTATCTGCTACACCATTCGTTTTCTGTACAAGACCATAACAACATAGGTAGCATTTGTTGTCAGCAACCACGTGCTAACATTGTCAAACTGTATGCCCTGCCTAAATGTTACAAGACCATTTTCAATGCAGCCAGCAATTACTCCACTTCGCTGTCACTCCAACAGACAACAAGTGACTGATGAAACCCATCACTCCCAGGAACACATATCCTCCAACAGCTGAGCTGCGATTCTGGAGGCCGAAGGGTCACTGTACCTTCTCCCTGACTGTGACTCAGTGAACCTCCATTAACAATCATCTCCTCTAGATCTCCACAGATTAAGCACCCGCTGCCGACAAATATCAACCATATTCTGACATAAATATGAAATGTGGAAATGTACACACAAGCACATCAACTGATTAAGATGGTAATGCTGTTACTGCCTGTGTTCTTTTATTTTGATAAGATGTGTACGCACTAATGTTCGCTTGAATTTCCTGTTTGCACTTTGCTCTTTCTCCAAACAAACGCACTGGTTGCATGCAATAACCAAAACACCAGCTGTTTGCAAAAATAAACAGCAATTTAAAAGTCTTGAAAAACGGAACAATATTGATGAATCACTGCAAGGGGGGGATTAAATTACAGTACAGGAGTGGGCTGCAGAGTATTGCTTTTAGAATCTCACTCACAGCAATGCAATGATGTGACACACACAAGATCATGTAAATGAATGTATCAACTTATACTCTGTTGGTCTGCTTGCCTTCCTCCCCTGCCACCATAAATAGACACGGCCCCAGACTCATTACTATTCCTACAACATAATCCAATGCAGGTATAACCCTACATCATCGCACAGGTGTGATGCGCTATTTTAATTATGGCATCATTTTTCCTTCCATCTCCCCCTCTTTTTCCCCCCCCCCCCCCCCCCACACGGAATCAATAACGCTTGATGGAAACGACTGAGCCGAGCGTTTTACATGATGTGAGAAATTAGGTGAAATATCACGAAGACCAAGTTAGATTAACACGCATGGACTTGATCTCGATATATGGTTGTGGTATATATATATATATATATATATATTAAATAACTCCTCTCTGCCTGCGCCAGAGGATCAGAGAGAGAGAGAGAGAGAGAGAGAGAGAGAGAGAGAGAGAGAGACGCAGTCACACAGAGGATGCACTGGCTGAAAGTGGATCGGGAAGTCCGGGCTTTTCCTTCTCAGCTTCTCTCGCTTTGGGATCAAACCCCAATAAAATACATTGACATTAACAGACTGACTTTACCACAAACGCGCATCGGCTGAAGTTCGCTTCTGGACACTTTTGGGACAGTCTGCGCCTGCCGACGTCGACCTGTCCGTGTTTGGAGGTTCCCAGACAACTAGCGACTCCTCCATCCATTTATTTATTTATTCATTTATTCATTTCCTAACTTGCCACAGCTCCAGTCGTCGGAATGGCTGCCCGCCCGTGTCGCCAGTGCGCCCGCCTCCTCCACGCGGGGGGATTCGGGACGCTCGGCTAAACAAAAAGACCAAACTACACAAGAAATCAGGGGAAATACACAAACTCCTTGTGGATCCGAGAGTGACCTCCTGGAGTCTGGATACTGGGACGATTTCAGTTAGCCTCTTTCATGAGACGTTCCTTGCCGTTTCATTTTGGGGATCTATTCCGGAGTCTGTGCAGCGTTTTAGTTCAGAGCGCACTCGGGTCTGACTCAACGATGTGCCCCGGCGGGAAATACTGCGCGATCCTGTTCTTGCTCGAAAGTGTCCTGTCGGACCCGGGAACCACGAACCAAGGTGAGCATGCAGAGAGCAGATTCCAACCAGACTGACCCCCCTGCCCCCCCCCCACATCACACACAAGCACGCACAAACACAAGGTGACCTGATGTTTTGCAGTGCGGCTCACCGACTGTCTGCAAGTACATACAGCAAAAACATGTTCCTGCATGTTCAAGACTTTCACAGTTAAAGAATGTGATGCCTTCATGATGAGTAGGGAAATGTAATATTTTCACAAGTGATGCCCAGCTGTTTTGTGTATTCGGTTAGTAATTGTTTCAATAACTACACCTGGCGTGTTTTGCTCCTATGTCAGTACATTATGCAATACAGTCTCGTGGTTGTAGCATGAGATGACAGTGAATCTATATGGAACATATCAAGCAGCAACAACAGCAGAAAACACATTTAAACATGAATGTATAGCCTCAAAGTACAGGTAAAAGTTAACAATTTGTTGGCTGAACCAAGAGACGGTTTCAGTAGATTTATCTATTGTCCTGATCTAATAGCTTACACAACACATTTCTGAAAGAGTGAACATGGCAGTGATGATCATCTTTGGGTTACTTTTTACACCTACTCTGTCTCAAAATAGACTTTGGCTCATTTGGCTCTGAATCTTACAAAAGAATATCTTGGTTTTAGCAGGAGCTCACAGTTAATTTCTCTGTAATCATTTATAATGTATAGTTTACAACACACACGTACTCTGAATGTCTCATAATATATAAATATAATGCAGAATTGATCAAAATTATACACATTTATAAACAAAATTCATGCAAAAATGTCAATTTGTCGCCTGAACAGAACAGTCTTGGTTTTGGGAGACCTATCTGTGTTCCGAATCATTGATCTGTTTCGCCTACAACACACATCTTTGAAGATTAAACATGGAACACTTTTTCAACCCACTCCATCCTTAAATCATATTAACTTTGCTGTGAATTTGACTAGAAATACACATTTAAATACATTAAAACACGCAGAAATTTCAATGTATCAGTCCTATCTGTAGTCTTTATAGCTGATACTGTACAACTTAGAACACACATCTTTAAAAGACTAACCATGGCAATTCAACTCTCGCTTTAGCAAGTTTTCCAACCCACTTCCCCTAAATATATATGCATTTTGCTCTGATTGTACAATGAATACACACTGAAATCCACATTTAGAGCGTCAAAAAGCAAATTCATACCTAGGTTCTGCGTGCTGTTAGGCCCACATACAAGAGCTCCATCAGCCAAATTTTGAAAGAGGCTCTGACTTCACCTCCAAAATCTGAGTGCACAGAAACATTGCCACAGCTTGGGACCGCAAGGTGCTACAGTGAACGTCAGCGCACTCTGTCAGCTTTAGTGATGCTTTTGAGTTGCTATTTCTGCCTCTCTGTTTTCAATGATGAGTTAATTCACTCACAGATAAAAATATAACAGATTTGTTTGGCCCATACAGTCTCAAGAGGATTCCTCCCAGACTCTACACTGTTACATTTACTGTAAGAAACATGTGGATTTTATTATGTTGCGCCAGTGGTTGAGACTAAATGTATCTGAATAATTTTCCACCTTTCAAAATTCATTTCCACTCACATGGGCATTTTGTGCAGTCGCATATGGTTGAGAAACACAGGACATAATAATGTTATCTCCCCTCACTTGTACTCATAAGTCACATGGGTAAACGGTTGCCGTAATCTGTTCTTGACATCTTTCACTTTGCACATTTGCAGAGGTCAGTCAGTTTAATATTCGTTCCTGAATGTTTAATGTTTAGGATACACATTTTTAAAGACAACAGGAGCCCTTTCACTAGCCAAATGTCAAAGTCTCCTTTACTTCATTTTTCTGTGTGTCTTGTGCGTGTGTGCGTGTGCGTGCGTGTGTGTGTGTGTGCTCAGTTTTCCCCACAGGATGCCCGTCTGCCTGTGGTGGTGACATGCTTGTAAGGGAGGGGATGCATATAGGGGAACCGACAACATGAGGAGTTTAAAATATACTGAGAACAGGCTGGTACATGTTATCCAGGTGCAATTTATCTGCGTGAGATTTCTAATGACTGTGAATCACTTGCGTATATCCTCGCACGCTAAGAGAAAGAGATGAGATGTGGCCTTTATATAACATGGTATTTATTGGTCATTTAGCTGTTTAATGGTCAATATAAAGGTCATTTTATATAAAGCATGTCAAAAATAATGGTAACTTTTTGTCTAAGGTTACCTTGTCTATGTGATGTCTTAATATCAAGATGATATTATCTGATGTTCATGTTAGATGTTCATCATCTGTATCCCGATAAGGTGAATTAGCTGCTGCTGTCAACTTTTATTATCATCTCAAACAGAAAAGGATGACTCTTCCTCTCCCAATGGATTCCTGAAGCCACATCCTGGAAAATGCAAAAAAAAAAACAAAACAACAAGGGCCCTTATACAAATGCCTGTCTCTCTGGGAGATCTCAGCCAAGTGCTTGTCTACTTGAATATCCTCAGCCAAATACTTATATAATTGAGGACATCCAATTTAATGTCTAGCTTTTCTGTGCTCCTTATAGGAAATACTTATATAGCCCACATTTTAGTCAGGTGTCATCCACAGAAATACACATTCACTTTCTTTACCTTTGTTGAACTACTGCTCAATAAAGGCAATGCATGTGACAATTAAGAAATGTGTGCAATATATATGATTATACAGCGGGTAAGTGAGGCTTTTTATAGTAAAATCACACATGTGGTGCCACTCAACTAAGTCAATGCACTTGGTGGACACAAGACAACAAGATTTGGTGTATTAAGAGTGGTGGGAATCATTGGTCATACGCATTTCTACAACTGTATCATGATATTCTGCCTAAGTGAAATACACAGCTTAAATATGAAGCTGGAGCCAGGAGATAATTAGATTAGCATAGAAACTGGCAGCAGGAGGAAACAGCTATGCCGGTTCTCTCCAAAGTTCACTAATTAACAGACAAACAGATACGTAAATAGTGACAAGTTGTGGTTTTTCTGGCAGTTACACACCAGAAAACAAGTGGGAACGCAGACAATAAGCGTATTTCCTGAAATGTCAAAGTATTTGTTTCATTTTTACAGTCAATTATAGGGTGCCTGGAATCTCTTGTAAGAAAACAAAAATTTAATTTCATTTAGTGTTCACCAAAGCACACTGTGTGTATCCGTGAGGTCTAACAAATGTGTTAAATGTATTTCCTTCCTCACAAAACATTTGCACAGCTTATTTTTTAAGTATATTAAATCCTGAATTGTTTACTTGCTTGCAGTCTTCTTCTTCCCTGCCCTTGTTGGCACACTGGAACATATCTTGGTGTGTTACCGCCACCTGTAGACCACTAGAACAAGAAACCGTTGGCAGGAACGTGTGTCGCGTGTGTTTGTGTTCACATACACGAGATAAACAGAATGGGGACACACATAGAGAAACAACTCCACAGCGCTGCTAGAGGTGAAAAACTCCACAGGGAACCTTTAAGATTAAATGGTTTATAACAGCACCTGCAGTCTAAACCTTGTAAACACACACACACACACACCCAACATGTCTAGTAAAGGAGTAAAGGAAGGACGCAGCTATGCCTCCATTACACAAGCGAATGCTAAGATGCTACGCAACTTTAGTGTTTTGTTGTACAAACTTCTTTGTTCGGTTCAGTACAAAACTTGGCCTACAAGCACCGTTGATAAAATTAATAGCTCAAAAACCACCATCAACAGCACAGTTATCACATCATGATATCACATCATGTCATTCAGTGAGCTTTTAACCAAGTAGTAACACACACTGTACGTCACGGCAGAGCTGACAATGGTGCTTTCAGTGATGGCAGCCTCAATGCCAAAAGCTACTGATTCAGTCAGTGACGCTAATGATTCAGTACACTCAGTTCAGCTTGAGGATCAGTGTTGTCTGTTCAACACCTCACCCTTCAATATTGGCGCAAGTGTATCAATGACATATCCCAGGAGAAACTGCGGACATTTACTGCTATATAGCCTTATTTGTTCCTGCCATATTTTCTAAAATGGGATAATTTTCCAATGGACAGGAGAACTTAGAAAGGACATTTGCAGATTATTATGCTTCCAGACACAATAACCCGAAAAGAGTAATGTGATTTGGCCTCCTGATAAATACTCGTCGGTGTATGTGTGCAGTGTGTGTGTGTGTGTGTGTGCGTGTGTGTTTTGAGTGAGAAAATCTGTGTATCAAATTCAGCTCTTTGGTTTTGGGTCATCTATTATTTCCTGGCTCCATAGATAGTTGCAGGAATTTAATTATTTCATGACTACATTACTGTGTAGGCCTATGTATGTTTGTGTGTGTGTGTGTGTGTGTGTGTGTGTGTGTGTGTGTGTGCGTGTGACAGACAGACAGACAGACAGACAATGAAGGGAGTTAGTGGAAAAAGTTTGCTGCTGTCAAACATGTTATGGAACATCGCTCATGATTATGAAAGATTGTTTTTCTAATTTTGTCAAAAATCAATATCTCTCTGTCTCTCTTGGTCTGTCTCACAGTCTCTCCCCCTCCCTCTTTCTCTCTATGTCCTCCTTTTAAACAGAGGCAAGGCCTCTTATTATAATTCATTAATTACCAGCAGGGAATCAAGGCTAAATGAAGTCTTTGTAAATACTGAAGCGGTTCATTTAGTCTCACCAAAGTTTATCTCCTCTGGTTATCTAACTCGTTCTCAAAACACTACCAACCCCATCAAATTAGTCCAGATTTGGCAAAGTCCGCCATACACTGAAGTGACAGGTCGTCTGAAGATGTGACTCTTTGGTCTATAATGTCGACCACTGAAGTGGGACACACTTTATTGATAGAGATTGTAATTAACTGGCTGTGTGAAGACAAAGGAAATTGCACATTCATCATATCAAATTAGCTCGGGGGGCTTAGCAAGGGCCAGATAATGGCTCTTTTCATGCCTGAGCCGTGACCAGAGTGCAGACAGCTCCAGATTGTTAAACTTGTATGTACGCAATGTAGTCATGGATGCGCACAAAGACAGAAAGTTGTTAACATGCTCACGCAAAAACACCAATAAACACTAATGCTGAGATCAGATTACACACTTTTTCTTATCTTTTGAAATGATCATAGTGTCAGACTGATATGAACAGTGAGCGAGTGTCTCTCATCATGAAATCACAAGATCCATCTGCCCATCTGTCTTGTTCTGTATGTCCATCTATCTGTATGTCACGCACGAAACCATTCAGACTTTCAACATGTGTTTACTTTTGGGGAATAATCTCCCCACTGTTTGCATTTTCAGAACAACGAGGCCAAGATCATTATGCGCATCATGTGTTCACTACTCCACACACTGTTCTACATACACCACTGTTCCAAATTGACAAAACTTGGTTTACATATCTCACTGCTGCCAGCCCTATCGGCAGAAAAGAACGTCAATATTGGATGATTCTGCAAAACCCTGGATTACTTTCAGTGAAAAATGTTTTTTCTTTAGTCCATACTGGGTTTTTTACAATTCTTACTTTCTAAAATATCTGTGCATGTCAACTACGGTATGATTACACTTAGGGACAGACTGTGGTTATGGCAAATAAATAAGGTCATCGGGTAACTAAAACACGGTGGTGAAGTTTAGGGAATGATTGCGGTTAAAAAATTAAAATGGCAAATGTTAATTGCAGGTCTTTGAAGGGACGCATTACATTACAACATTACATATCCCCTTGCTACATCAGGGTAGATGCAGAAATCCTGAAGTTAAATTTCAGTCCTTTTAAGACATTTTTAATACCTTTTCAACATATTTAAAGGCTGCAGCAGTTGTAAGATGTACATGTACAGTACTATACCAGAACATTTATTTTGAGATTGCAAAACATTCTGAGCATGACCTAATTCATGTTGGCCAGGAGGGAACAAAACTCAATAAAATAAAGTGGTGACTAACTCAAAGGCAAGGTTTATTAAAAGTAGTAATAGTCACATACTCACACTCTGACATTAACAAAACACTTTCATAAACAAACATTTTTATCCGGTCTAAGAATTGTATTTCTTAGATGAATGATCTTAAGTCATATAGGCCTAGACAGTCTGTCGGAATACCTTTTAATAAGCTGATTAAGACGTTTTAATACTTTTCAAGCATCTTAATTTTTGCTAAAGTGATTTAATACCTTTTAATACTTTTTAAGACCGCACGGATACCCTGTACATATAGAGAAGAGTCCTTCCTGCATTGGCACTGATAATTGGAACTGGACCTAAATTGTGAGATGTGGAGGCATCCAATATGGGTGTTATTCCTAGGGATACTGTGCTGTGCTATCAAGTGACAAAATCATATCACTTGGCTCAAGGGGAAGCTTCAGTTAACTCCAAACAATGTTACTATTAACAATGCTAGTAACAGTTGTTACTGAAAGGGTTGTCACCATTCATAAAGGTTGGCATGCTGAGTTTTGATTAAGTGATCATTTGTTTGGTTAAATATTGAAAGTTTCCACAGTCCTTCTGTCTTTCCCCTTTATTAATCTTTGGCTTATCTTTGATGCCATGTAGCACAGAAAACTCCTGACCTCTGAGAAGGAGAGTACTAATCTTCCAGACTTCACCTAGACAGAGGGCGGATCTGTTAGTGTTGGTGTTGTCCTGGACTTTCCTAAGAGCTGTTATTTCATAGGTGGTTGAATCTGATAAGGGCTTTACAGCTCTGTCGGCTCCTCATTGACAGCTTGATAACTATTGTCTGCTCTCTTCCTGTTTTGTCACCTCCATTTCTCTTCTTTTTAAATTCACTGTCCAACCCCTCTCACACACTCTCTCTCTCTCTCTTCCCCTTTCTGCTCTCTCCTGTCACTTTTTATGCTTATACTGTCGTTCTTTCACTCTTCCAACTTTTCTCCTCCATTTTACATGACTTTCTTTTTCACCACCCCCGCTCTCTCTAGTGGTTCTGTTGGACACTACGACAGTGCTAGGAGAACTGGACTGGAAGACCTATCCCGTCAATGGGGTGAGTGAAATTAGCATTTCTTAAATAAGAATAGTCACTGTTAAGTATCTTACTTAGATTGAATATAATCAGTCAAACAAGTGAGCAAATGGAATCAAATACGCCTAAAATGAAATAAAAACTTTTGATGTACCAATTTTATTTTTTTAGTAGAGCATTGCTCAGACCATCCAAACTGTCTGACCTACAATGCTTTCTTTCCAAAACTGAACCATTGTGCCAGAGTAGTCGAGGTTTGTCATGCGCTTAAGCCAGATACAAACAGGAGGCAGAACCTTGGGGATCTAAAATCATACAGGAAGCACATGACATATTTTACATGCCAACATTCCTGACAATAGTCAGACCAATGTGTCCAGGGTCTTATGTTTAACATCTGTAAAGTTAAAACTGGACAAAATTTGGTTGAAACATTTTTTAAGACGTCTAAGTTACTAGAATTTCCTGTATATGGCATTTCAATGCTATACTTCAATGTGTAGTACCTTTTGAAATATAGTTCAGTCAGCCAAGTCACGGGGAATGGATTATAATGTGAATGTATAACACGTGCAGCGGCTCTGACCTCAACAACACAAGGAAGCACCAAGCACAGCACATGAGGGAGCGTGGAGCGACGATATCAACTTCCCCCTAGAGGAAGGAAGACTCAGAGCCTACAGGTGGACGCTGGGGTGGAGGTGGGGCATTTGAAATGCGGTGTGAACAGTGGCAGCCGTAGCAGCAACTGACAGCATAGCTTTCAAGTGAGCGGTGTGGCAGCTGCCATGCAACAAAAGAGTGAGCAGTGCATTGACAGCTTACGCACACCGCCACGATAAAAAGGGTGTGTGTGATAATATGTTGCAGTGAAAGTTGCCGTGTGAGTGTATAGTTGCCGATTCAAATTTACTGACTTAACTAGCTTGCAGGCTTCGCCTTCATTTAATAAAAAGCTGTTTAAACAATGGCTATATGTAACCTCAACCTCTGAAAAAGCAAAAAACACTTTTCAACCAATTTTGCTCAGTTTTAACCTAGACATGACTTTTCACTGGAAAATCACCAAAACAATGCTCTGTATGCAGTGGATAACCTTGCAGGTGTCTGGAGAATGTCAAGCTAAAACATTGTGAGGAACATTTAAGGGATATAATCTGTTGTTGTTATAAGCCAATTCAAGAACTCGTGTCCCCAACCACAGAAGCCAATGGCACTGCCATTTCTGGTGACAGCTCTCCAAAACCCAGATCGGTCATTTTTTCGGTTTTGAGAATCCAGAATGTGTGACCCTGCTTTCTCAAAGAGAAACAGGGATACCGTGGCATGTAAATACCCTGTCCTGCTTCAGCACTTCAGATGGCTGTCGGAGCATGCATGTCTTTGACTCGAGTGACTAGAGTGAGTCAGAGAAACAAACAGTATGATGATTAACAATACTGTGGTCTACGTGTTGATACAAGTAAACGCCTGACACCAGTGTAAGTGGAAGACACTGAATTTCATGCGTCACCCTCATGCTATATTTCTAACAACAGAAATAAAAAGCACCCATGGATCCAGTGGTGGAAAGTAGCTAAATAGATTTACATAAGAACTGGACTTAAGTACATTTCTGAGATACTTTACTTGAGTATATCCATTGTATGTTACTTTATATTATATTATTTGCACTCTAGCTACAATTATTTGACATATATACTGTAGTTCCTGGATACTTTACATAGAAAACACATGATAAGCTCACAAAATACAAATTGTTAAAGTACAACCAGTGGTTTCCAACCAATTGGCTTGTGATCGCTTACAAAGAAGTAGGGTCTGACCCTTTTAGTTGGAAACCACTGACTAAATTACTTGTCTAGTATTGTATAGTATATAATAGATAGTAGATAATCTAGCTCCATCTCCACCACCTACAACAGTAAAATGCTGCTTACACATTATTGCATCAGTATAAAAATAACAAATGTCATATATAATAATATATCAGCCACACAGGACATTTTACTGCAGAATAAGGATGTTTCACTCTATAATTTAAGTACATTTTGCTGATAAGACTATACATCCAGTACTACTTATGTACTTTTACTTAAGTTATATTTTACTAAGTAAAGTATCTGAGTTTAATGTTTATCCTAAACATCTGAGATAACTCAGTGGGTTCAGAAATAACAGACGCATGGGACGTTGAGGGTTTGATTACACACCTCAGACAGTGATCAGAAACGTGGATAAAGTTATAGTCAAGTGACCAGGGATATGAATAATTGGATTACTCTATGTCCTAAACAAACATCATATCGTGAATATGATTAAGGATGAAACAGACTGATATCAGCTGTGTGCATTTAAACACTCCAGTCCTGCAGGGCTGGATCTCCTCTAGTTCTGACAGCAGGTAGCAGGTCGTGCCTATAGCTTTTAACATGAGCACTATGGATCATTAACACACACACACACGTCTAGTAAATAAGATAAAGAAATTGCATAATGTTGCTAATAGAATACTGCTATTTAAACTTCATGTTCTTCTTCCTGTGCATCCACTTATCTCACCTCTATTCATGAATAATGCACCTCGAATAAAATAGGAAAAATAATTCACAAACAACACCTTGAGAGTTCAGTGAGACCAATTTTAAAACAGAATAAATCTCCTAAAACAACAGTCTCTGGTTGTCACTGCTGTTTTTTGTTTTATATCACATACGTCACATACAGATTTGATCAAGCCTTTGGAACATCTAGAGATTAAACTAATTTAATTGTAGCATATAATTCTTACAGGGATAGGCCTGGAGGGGAAATGCTGTAGATTTCATTCTTACAAATATTTCAGCTGGGACTGAGCAACCATCAGCAACAGCAATAATTTTTCCATGATGTTGTGTCTAATTCGGGACACGGGGTGGTTGCGGGACTGTTTGTGCTTTCAGGCTATTATTAAAAGTGCAATAAATCCTTTGGAGCAAAACCAATAAATAGAAACAAAATACTGAGATATTCTCAGGGCCAAATACCAATATTGAAACGGCATCTCCTCCCTTGTACACAGCCTAAACAGGCTTTTGCTATGGGGAGCAACAACGGCATTAATTGGTTGAACAAAAAAACACAACGCAACCACCCAGATTCACATCAAATCAATAATTCATCACAACTACAGAGATTTAATGATATTTTCACAACACCCTTCTCTCTCTCTTCCCTTCAGTCTGACAATGACAAATTGTCTTGTTTTAATCAAAACCTCACACCTCTCAGCCAGGTTGGGTGCCTCCAATATTGTAAACAGTATCTGTCTGTGCAATATAGTTTTCTCAGTGACATGAAACGGTCACTGAGAAAACGACCTTAAAAGGGAACTCCACATTCATTTTCTTGTACACAATATCACATATAGATTATTTTTGGTGTGTTATGTAAATATTGTACAGGTGATATTTCCAACAATACACATTTTCTGCTCCACTAGAGCTTCAGTGCGTCTCCTTGGAGGTTAATGGTCACCTGTGCCGGATTCTGTCGCTACTACTCAACCAAGGAAACACTAGTTTTGTAACATCATTTCTTCATAACTCCTGTCCTTGGACCCCTGGCCCACAAAGCCAACCACGGCCTTGGGTCCAGCAGGTGCAAACCGGACTATGGATTTACACTCCGTCCATGGTGAAAGTATACTGAGAGATGTTGTTAAAAGTGGCTGATATGATGCTGATCAATGTGTCAGTTGTGTCTCTGTCCAGTCAGCCTCGTGTGGTGATACGCGCTGGTTTATCGGATTTAAGTTAATACTGATTGGTATTGCTAGTAAGTTGTTTTTCTTTGATCAAGCAGATTTAAGATTGTGTGTGTGTGTGTGTGTGTGTGTGCTTGTTTATCTGTATTTGTGTATATGTAATGTGCTTGTGAATGGATTCATGAAGAAAGACAGATTTAATTTGGGTACTCTGCACTGCCAAGTGCGTACGTGTACTATTTTTATTAAAGGGTTTTCTTTATGAAAATCCTCAGAATGACTGAAAAGAGAATTAATATAAGAGACTAATCTATACAACTACATCAACAACATGTTCATGTAGTATTATTAATGTAGCTTTACTATATATAGTACTAGAAGTCCTGTGAGAGTTCTTGCGCCAGTCGCCTGTAGGCAGACAGTGGCTGGTTAAAAGTTAATGAACCTATCCTTAATGGGGAAAAAAATGTTTAAGGAATTTTCTTGAACACCTTAAAAAGACTGCTATCAGTCATATGACTAGATTAATGTGGCCCCTTTGACCATGAGGCAGGTAGTATTGTCACGCTTGGGGATTCCCATCTTCACACACTTTGTGATTGTAGCTTAGACACTGACCATCCACCCACAATGCTCAGATGTATTTTGGCTGGTGTTCAACACCAGTGTCTCACATATTCTGTGATACTGAGACCTCAAAAGTAATTGTTTACTGTCACAATGTGAGTAGGATCGATTAAAATGATCACATTATGGATTGTGGCCAAACTCAAAAGCGCCACTGAGTTGTTCGGCAGTAAAGTGCTAAATTAGCATTAAATGATCGCTATGAACAGCACCTCTTTGGCTCCCTTTCGCTTGCTCTCTGCTTTCTCACAGTTCTTCCATTGCCTAATAATATATTACATCAGCCCTGAGTAGTCGAGGAAAGGAAACTAGTTGGGAAGAGCAGTTGTAGTGCCAGGCAACAGTAGAATGTACTACAGTCGATTTGTGTTGAACTCAATTCAAGAAATGAATCTTAAGTTCTGGTACCTCTACTTCCAGCAGAGGATGGTTCTCAGAGAAATAAATGTTTAATGATGGCGCTGAATGAAATGCTTAACCACTTAATAGAATGTTGACTCTAAAAACCGTTATGATGAGACTGTTATTATTACTGAAGGTGATGTTCTGTCGAAACCACGTCACCTCGCCGCTAGTGAAAGGAGAGGCTTCTACTCATGTTAGTAAGCCTGGTCTTTATACAGCCATCACTGATTCGGATGATGATCTCTTTATCTGCGAGGCAAAAGTTCCATCTCAACATCTTTTCAGCGATGAACATCTTTCATAACAACTTTCCACTGACTAAATTCAGTGGCTGTCAAAGCTTCCTGAGCTGAGTGCAGACCTTAGGCTGCCAGGAGCCATGGTGAAAGAAAAAACAAAACGTCATAAAAAGGGTTAGAAACTCACCATAAGTTTTCAATGTCTGAGCATCTCTGCGCAGTGATTGGGCTTTGCAGCTAATGTCATGGAGAAGGAAAAAGTGGGTCTCTATGAAGTTCGTGAGGGGTCGTTATAAGCTGGCATCATCAATTTGAAAGCACATTCAGAGCAGGATGCAGAATGCTACTTCACCTGAGAGGTAGGAGTGCGCTCTGAAGCCCGGTCCAGACAGGATGGGTCGTGCACATAATGGGATTTCCATGCGCATGTTGCAGCTGCTCTGTTCAGCATTGTTCCCGAGTCCTGGGACGAAAACGCGGAGTACAGGTACAGGTGAAAACAGGATGTTGTTTTAATTTTTTTACCAGTTTCATAATTTGTGTTTATAAAGAAGAAATAGAAAAACTTGTTAATTACTTACAAGCCCAATTTACTTAAAGGCACATGATATCAAAGTGAAGTAGGATCATAATTCTACATCTACAATTTATATTAGTCTTTCGCATTTACTGTATATATGGCAGTAAAGGCAAAGACCCTGAAGGCTGGTGAGTACATTTAATATGTACATATGTTCTACTGTGGTGACACGACAAACGGATTAGAAAAGGACTTCCATCTAACGTTTGTTGAATTTGCACACGTGGAGTAGGTTGCAGAGGATTGCAGAGCACCTGGCCGACACGCCTTCCACATCGTGTTGTGCAGCCCTGCGCATCAAGCAAGCTGATTGGTTCATAGAACATCCTGCCACAAGGCATGTTCCAAACAGAAAGTCTGAAGAGGGACCTTTGACTCTCCTACATGATTCGCGCACTCGTTCCTTCAAATCACCATCTGTATGCAGACATCGCAGCCATCAGTTGTTGCAAACTTTGTTAAAATCCCTTTGGATCTGGAGAAAGTGCACCTGATCAAGTAAACGTCAATAGGACACTTCGTAGTGGCAGGTTTAATTGCAGTGTGAGTGTCGCCGTGTTGATATGAAGTGTTTTAATTGCTTTTTGGATTAACTGAGGATATTTTTAATAAACTCAAAAGCCATGATTCCAGACTAGGAAATTAGAATGGCATGGGGCATGATGCATTGCTTTCCAAATCTTCAGTATTTCATCACAGTGGTCAGCCTCAAAACTAAGTCAACAGTGAGCCTTTTTTTACAGCCTTTTTTTAAGTTTTAGAAAGCACTCTCATGTTGCAATATTAGGGTCAGTTCAATGCATTAAGTTGTACTAAAAACTCTGGTTTCTGTCTGCTACAGTCTGCTAAGCTTAGGGCTAATAGGCAGAGCGATTAGTAGGTGCATATTTGATTGCCTCAGAGAGTGTGGGCTGCAGCTCATCTTTCAAACTCAGGGTTTGCGTTTGTTTTTTTCTGCTCTGAACCATGCCACATCCCAAGGGGGCATTTTAGAACACTGAGGCACAGAGAGTGACAAATTACCATTTTCTCTTGTTTGTATGCATAATGGAACTTCAATTACTTAATGCTGATCTTATGCAAACCAAGTAGCCGGCTTTCTTCAAAGTTTCAGTTTCTGGTCTGTAAGGAGGACACTGAAATGACAGAATATAGTCTATATGTTGAAGAAACTCCTCTCACTTCAAGTGTGTGACTGTTGCTTAAAATTAAAATCCCTTTCTACGACCTTTCCACTTATATACACTAGCAGAAAATCTCAGAAATGGCCGGCTGAATGGCATGGGGCTAAGCACTGCAGAGGTCTTGCAGTCGCAGGCTGTACAACACTGTTCGGCTTCTCACTTTAGCGAGCACAGAATGAACGTGCTAGCGGCATGCCTCTAGGGATGGCAATGTCATTCTGTCAGTCGCTCCACTGTTATACACTAGCAGAAAATCCCAGAAATGACAGGCTGAATGGCATGTGGCTAAGCACTGCAGAGGCCTTACAGTCGGATAGGCCAACAACACTATTCACCTTCTCACTTTAGTGAATACAGAATGATCGCATTAGCGGCATGGCTATAGGGATGTTCTGTCAGTCAGTCCACCGCTTTGGTCGAGTCTGAAACATCTCAATCAGTACTGGATGGACTGCCATAGGATTTGCTACAGATATTCATGTTCCTCTGATAACACATCTTAATTGCTTTGGCAATTCTCTGACCTCTAGCATTACCAGCAGGTCAAAGTTTTCACTTATTCAATTAAGTAGCTCAACATGTAGTTGATGGATTGATGATTTGATGGCTACAACTGAATTCTATACCAAGATGCTTTCTCCATTTTTAGATTCTGCTCATTTACTTTGAATATTTCCCATTGCAATGATATATGCATGATTACATACTATCTCAGAGTCCACTTAACTTCATAAAGGCACAGGCAGAGGAAGTGATTATGATTGATTAATCATTTAGCCCTTGGGTGTCACATAGAGCTAATTTAGATAGCTTAATTAATATAAGATTAATTGCTTTTGCACACCCCAGTCAAGGTTAAAGTGTTGTTTAACAATTTATATTAGAGAACACTCTACCTCAGTTGTCTTGGCTCAACTCGCTCTGTCTGTCATCCAATTTTATTGGGTCTCTCTTCATGCGGCACATTCAAGGACTATGCAGCCACCGTGTGTGTGTGTGTGTGTGTGTGTGAGTGAGTTTTAAAATGACGAACTATGCATATCACATTCAACACAGCAGCTTTGGATAATTTTCTCCTATTGAACACCCCATTTTGCAGATATCACAGGTACAGAATTACATAATGTAGGTATCAAAATGGTGCAGAGTGAAATCAATAAGCAGTCGCAGAGTGCTTTCCATTTAGCTACTTATAATTTCTCACGTCCTCTAGTCTGCGGGCATGGAAATTACAGTCTGCAATCATAGAGGACGCCTCTCTCTTCTGTGTCTTGGAAATGGAAGTCTTTTAGTGACACCCCTTAAAATCCAAATTCAGGTGATGGATCCTGGAAAGACAGCATTTCCAGACAAAAACATTGTAATTGGCTGACATGGCCTGTCCCACTTTGAAGGTTTCTCCAAATGTGGTGGCGATATGTAGCCTTCTTTTGTCCATATTAGGAGGACCCAACAAGTATCTTGCATCAGCAACCGGTATCCCATAATCCTTTGTGCTCCTTCACGTGTTTAATGGCGCATTTGGGGGGGGGGGGGGTCCTTATCAACTCGGTATGTTAAGAAATGCCACATAACTGCATTGTATTTATGTGTTATTTCCTCAGACGGGGTTCTCTTTTTCATGTGATAAATACATCAGATGAAATAGACCACTGATAAAAGCACTGCTGTTTGTTCTTGGATATATTGTTAATCACACTCTGTTACACTGTCGAGCGTAACAACGTCTCTCTGCAACTTAGTGATACATTTGGCCATGGAAATGTTTTGCCTTGATGAGGAAATAGCTTATGAATCAGAATTAGGTTTGGTCTCTGTGAGGCAGAGTTCTTGCAGGAGCAAGAACCCACCTCTGTGGGCTGCATCCTTTGGAGGATTTAGCCTCTGAAAAGGGACATTACCCAAATGCTTAGTGTGCTAACATAAAACATGCTAACAACAAAATTACTTTAATTATTTTACATGTTTCTGGGTAATCCCTGGGCTTTGAATGACCCCTTGGTGTGACAGGTCACAAAGAAGATCTGGAAGTGTGCTATGTGCTAAATGTGAATTCTTTTTAACTGGCTTATAGCATCTCTGCCTCCACAGATTTGTCTCCATTTTGAATTTATTAGATTAGTCTCATCCATACATAATGGTTTACATGCTATAAATCTCTATACCTTGGATGGCCTTTACAGAACAGATTCAAGTAGAACTCTTGAGATATAATTATGTCCAGCTATGTAACTGACACAATCTCAGCTACCCATTTATTGCCACAGGAGTTGTGAAAAAGATGTTCTGTCAATAAACATTAGGGTTTTTGAAGCTTTGATCATCACACCGTTAAAGTGGAGCCGATAAATGAGAGTGTCTGGCTGATGCAACAGCTTGAAAACATTGGAGAAACTAACGTGGTGTTTCACAAACATCATGTTTCTATAGAAATTACGTTTCCCTACATGCAGTAGAAGGCGCACAGGTTGAACATTTTATGGAGCAGCTCTGAAACCAGGTGCATGTATTGTAATCTCCAAACATAATCTCCATATTAATACATGTGCTACTAATCTGCAGCCTAGTACAGTACTAATATAAACCCATAATTGAATGTCTGCATACAGATTTAACATATCAGCCAAGCCCAGTCACTCACACCAACCACACATTACGGTTGTCTCAAAGGGTCAGTTTACCGAAATGGTGATGGTAATGATGCCAGTAGTAAGGTCTATTATTGTATACATGCCCAACAGAAACTATCAAATTTACTGTCTAGATGTTAAAACTACTAGTGGTCTGCTAACAAATAAAATATTTAATCAAATTGCTTTTTATAATCTGCTTGTACGTCTTTGTTTTTGATGCCATGTTATGAGGTTTAGGGTTAGGGCCAAAGACAATTCACAAAGACAAAGACAGTTCACATTGTGGTCAACAATGCTTGCTATATGACAATGTTTAAAAATGTACCCATATTTCCTATATTTCTTACAGTGGGATGCTATCACAGAGATGGATGAGCAGAACAGACCTATCCACACCTTCCAGGTTTGCCACGTAATGGAGCCAAACCAGAACAACTGGCTACGATCTGGATGGATCCAGCGGCAGGCTGCACAGAGGGTCTGGACCACATCACTTCCTCAGACACACACTGTACTCGTTCAACGGTCATTGCCAGATATTTTGATGAAATGAATTAGTCTTGAAGCAGGCTGAGCCTGGTTGTCTCAAGGTTGGGAAAGTGTCACAGTCTGGCTGTGGCATTTTATCAAACAGTTTTCATGGGTTGAGTTTTATCCTTTTCACTATTGCTTGTTTGTGCGCTCAAATTCTATGCTGTCTTTTTTAATATGTAATCATGATTACAGAATCATAATCAGAAATACTTTATTGATCCCTGAGGGGAAATTGGTCACGTTACACTTGCTCCCATTGTAGAATATAAATATACATAAGCATAGAGAAATTACAATAAATAGAAAATAAGAAAATTATGTAAAAATATGTGCAATCTTCTACAATATAAACAACAATATACATATAGATTTTTTTTTAAATAAGAAATATGTAAAATATGTGCATCAAACTATAACAACAGTATAATTAATAATGCAGAGAAATGGGATGTATAAATGTGTTAAAATGCATGAATGGTATAAATAAGACATTTTAGTTGAAATGTACAGTATAAATGCAAAATTAATGCCTGAGTATACCAGAGTATAACTTTCTATGAATTGATTAATTGCTATAATGCTTGCACTTAATTGATTTATGTATAATATTTAAACATAAATCCTGCCATTTTTATTGTTAATAACAAACAACATTTTACCTCTATTAAAAAATTTGGCCAATAGGATTTACTCTAAAAGACAGAAAGCAGTGTATTTCCAGCCGGGCAATGCATAACTGCAACATGTTTGATATTTGTAATATCTAATGAGCTTGTGATAATTTGTTTGTTAACTTATATTCTAACTCAGGTTTATGTGGAGCTGCGTTTCACACTGAGAGACTGCAACTCCATTCCGTGGGTGTCTGGTACCTGTAAGGAAACCTTCAACCTCTTTTACCTGCAGACAGATGAACAGCTTCCTGCAGGGACACGGTTTCGGCCTACTAATTATGCCAAGGTTGGTTATCGGAAACGTTTAATGGAAACGAGTTCTCTGTTGCGCTACTGGTTTCATTCAGTAGCAATGAAATGTGCTAATTAAGTGTTTGTTGTTGGCTTAAGGTGGACACCATAGCGGCAGATGAGAGTTTCACACAGACAGATCTTGGAGATCGTGTTCTTCGCCTCAATACTGAGGTCAGGGAGGTGGGGCCGGTGACACAGAAGGGCTTCTACTTGGCCTTCCAGGATGTGGGAGCTTGTATCGCTCTTGTGTCTGTCAAGGTCAGTGAACAGGATGGTGTGACTTATGTTTGCATGAACTTTTCATGAACTTTTGTTTCTTTCACAAGACCGGCAGCACTTCAACTTCCTGTTTTTCTCTTTCACATAAGGTGTTCTACAAACGCTGCCCATCGACTTTAAGGAACCTGGCAGCGTTTCCTGACACAGTGCCGCATATGGACTCGTCCTCTCTGGTGGAAGTGAGGGGTGCATGTGTGGAGAATGCAGAAGAGCGGGACACGCCCAAACTGTACTGTGGTGCTGATGGAGACTGGTTGGTCCCACTGGGCCGCTGTGTCTGTAGTATTGGCCACGAGGAGATGGATGGCTACTGCCGGGGTGAGAAGCGTGTTTGGATGTTGTACTAATTTTAGAGCAGTATGCTTTGCCAACAGTATACTAAAGCTGCAGATACAGAGAAGGAGACAAAGAGAGAGAGAGAGAGAGAGAAAAGAGAAGAAAAGAGAAGGCATTGCATCATGTTAACAGGTCTCTAGAGCCTCCCCAGTCATCTGCAGGAGTTTGAATTTACAGAACTGCTATTCCCTCCCCTCATTCTAAGATCCTGCATCCTTGTCTGATCCTCTCCATCCACATCTCTCTTCATCTCCTCGCAGCTCCACCTCCCCTCATCCTCTCCCGTCCACTTTGTTTACGCTTCACTTACATTCCCCATTCGTTCTCCTCTGTGTTCCTTTATTTTGCTCGCTTTTCATTCCTCGCTTTTAATTCTCACTTTGGCGGTCTCTCATCACCACCCTTTTCTGCTACAAGAGCCTAAACAATGTGAACATGAAGAGATTAGTGTGTGTCACCAAGAGTTTCCCGACATTTCAAAATCATTTCTTCAGCTCTCACGAGGAACTCTCTGGACTCTATCAATTATGTGGTTCAAATGGGAAAGTAATTTCTGCTTTTGGTTTTCTGGTGTTGATTTGTCTGCTGTTGCCTTGATACATGTCATGCTGCGGTAGATAAATGCAAACATTTGCCCACTTAAAATTTACATAAAAGCTCTCAAATTTCAAAACTTTGATAAATACCACAAAGCATGTGTAAAAGGCTTTTTGAGATGCCTCTTCTCTCATTAGCATTACCTAAATGTGGCCCATTGTCAGCAAAACAGATTAAGAAAGGTTAAAGCAACTGTTCCAGATAGTCTTTGGCCTGGTTTCTCAATTAGATTGTGCAGACAGACTGGGAGCTAGCTGGCTAATTGCCTTCAGTTGTTAGTTTCACAGCTAATTTAGTTCTCACCTAGCCTTTCCCAAAACTCCCTTAACCATCTCTTTCATTTGCGAGGCTCAGACATACTAAAACTAATTAAGGCAGGTGCTAAATTGAGCCACACTACATGGTTACAATTGATGTGTGCCCCGTGTTACTTGCTACATTTTTCTGACTGACAGAAGTCTCAGCTGGTCGTGGTGAAATACCCCCTGTCGTGATGTGGTTACTCCGGTTATTACAGAGAGAACTCCAACAGTCATTAGTACAGCTGATATGTAGGACAGGCTGTATTATCTCCTTTACTTGCTCCGGTGTAATTTTTCTTTTGATCTTCTTCTGTTTTATGTGCATTTTATTTATCTTTTCCCTCTCTCACTCTCAATCATCTCAAAGATGTGGTTAAACAACACAGAAGCCTGTGAAGGAGCCGCAGAAGGAGAGATTACTGATGAGAAGGCAGCCTGCGAGCAGCACTCTCATGGCGTCCCTCGTATATGTCCTACATCTAAACTCTCCCTAGTCAACCCCTTTGGGTGACAGTAGTTGCTTCTCTCGAATGTACTGTAGTTGCAACAGCATCAAGGGGATCTTGGCAGCCGTTACATGAATGGGTCAGTAACTCGCTGAGCAGTAACCCACTTGGCACTTGGAAATCGATGTCTTTGTCTTTTTATTCAATCTGTATATTCTTTGAACTAACAAAGCCTAAGTTCTCAGACTCAGTTTGACAGTAGGAGTGTAATGTCACTTTATACTGCAGTATTGAAATATATTGTGGTATAGCATATTATTATATACCGCTTATGGATTAAGTAACCAGGCAAGAATGTCTGTTTTCAGCTCATCCAGCAAATCAAAGTATTTGATCACATATTAATGCAAACATCATGTACAAATCTAATATTGCCATAAAACTCTTCCAATGAGTTGAGCCATACAGATATTAATTTGGGAAAAAGAGAGAATTGATATCGGATCAGAACTTGGCATCGGCAGATCACCCTGAGCTCAGTTATCAGAATCGGTATGGGGAAAATAAAATCATAGTATATCACATAGAGTATAGTAATTTCTGGAAATAGAGCACAAAAATACTACAAGAATACCTGTTATCTCTTAACTTCTGTTATGTGCACGTAACACTAAGGTAGAAATTAGGTGAATTCTGGTAACTCGGTGATTTCAGCAACAGCCTTAACATACACAGGTGAATGCAGCTAAGTTTAGAATTAATTACAATCTACAAGCAACTATAGAAAAATTTAATCAACCACAGTAATTATTTAATACAGTTAAAATCTCATCATCAATTACGCACAGGCATACAGGCGTTAAGGTCAATTAAAGAGTGCTAATGAGGGTCATGATACAGAGTTGGACACAATTACCTACCAGTATGTGATTGATGCAGCCAGTTACTGTGTAGAATAAGTCACAAATGTAACCAAACTGTAGTACTGCAATGTTAGCAAAGTACAACATGTAAGTAAAACTCAAAATGTGTTCTGAGGCTTACAGTATATTTTCACTTTTGACAGTGCTAGACTTGCATTTTCCCCTCGTGTCCAGTCTTTGTGTCTGCTAAACATTTCCCAGAGTTATCTCTGGGCTGGACGAACAGACATGAAACTAATATTGATCTTATCATCTCACTGTGAGTCTGAAAGGAAACAAGTGCATTTCCCAAAATGGCAGCTCCTTTAATATTCACCCTTCTCTGAAATACTGTTGTAGCAAAGGAAACCAGAGATGCTGCTATGCCCTATTACTTTTGCTGTGCAGGAGCTGTAGTTGGGTTCAGAAACGTAAGGTAACATCTATCGAGGACGATCTGCTGTACAGCTCTCACAACAACGACATCTTTGAGCTCATTAACGTTAGGTTGCAAGAGGTGATCAATGGCCTTGTATTTGTTTGTTATGTTGTTATGGCCTTGTAATTAATGATTTATGGCCAATTATCTTTTTTTCTCATCAATAATTTCCATAGGTCTTGCAGAGCTTATGCTGCGATGAAGATGTGCACTTTGCAAGTAGTTGCAGGAAGTTCAGGCATGAACTTGCGATGACTTCTGCTTTCTCCTCGTTTTCATTTTGGAACACTGCTTCAAAGGGTGCTGTGATCAAAGCTGTCTGAGAGGCAGCATGGGGAAAGAGCAAAAGAGGGAGATAGAGAGAGCGAGAGAGAGCGAGAGAGAGCGAGAGAGCGAGAGAGAGAGAGAGCGAGAGAGAGAGAATAGGGAAAAACCCCACGCTCCCAAATATAAGCAGAGCTCTGCGCTAACACGTCCATCTTTCCCTCCCAGCTGCCTAAACAAAGGCATCAGCGCTTATCAAACCCTGCTTTCCACCCCAATAGCATTCTGCCAGACTGTTTTGACATCTCAATTGAGTGCTTTATTATTCTATTCCTTTCATTCAGTGTCAGCCACAAGAGGATTACTCAGAGATAGGCTGGTTATATCATGACCTAGATAAGGCCACATCATAGTGCTAATGCTATTTGTTCCACATCCTTTCGTCACACCATCATATTAAAAAGGAGGCAGTGAATTGTGGGGAAGCTAATAGAGACGTGTTTTCAAATATAATTTGAGTCAGAATAAATATGCAGAATCCCACCAGTAGGTGATCATTAAGTAATTACATTGAAAAGGTGAAGAATCTTCTATGTTAAAATATTTTGGTTTCAACAATCTACCACTTACCTTTCTTAAAGCTGATACCAACACAGCCCAGTTTCTCTTCTTACTGTACAGATGAATAATGAGGAAGCACAATACCAGAGGTTTTCAGATGCACAAAATAAAGTCCACCTGTGTTTTCCCTTTTGCCGTTTTCCCCGTGACCATGTCAGAGTTCTCCAAAAAAATCGACAATACTTACTACACTCTTGACCTCTGTTGCCTTGAGATGCGGGATTGATCAGGCAGGGAAAGTACAAACTTTTGACCTCAAATTCAAGTGAAGTGGAATAGGAAATGAGAAAATCAATACATTCTCTTAGTTGCATCTGAGTCGCTGTGACCCTCTGCTGTCCATTAAGGACTGTGTTTACTCCGGCCTCTAACGCAGCTCAGCCAGAGCATCACTCATTCTCTGTGAACTTCCCATCTGCATATCAAAGCTGAGCGACCAGGGTAAACATAGTCTCTGGCTCCATCTGTTTCTGACAACGTAAAGCCAAGAGAACGCTCCCAACTCTATACACCCAAACAACTCAAAATCTCTTAGTTGGCACGTCATTACATTCTTGCAAATGTGCAGGATGTACTTCCTTTGACCGTGCCCCTGTAAGGTATCTGATGAAACTCAAATCTAAAGCATTCTTAAGTGCTTCCCTTCACCTGAAGCCAAAGTTTAATCACTGCAAAATATTCTGAATAGTGTATTTTTTAAACTGCTCTGATCCACATTTTTATGTATCAAATCATTTAAAAGGGATCACTCATAGTGATGAACCCACAGAAAATTAGCACCTGACCTTCCAGTTGCTTCATCTTTCAGTTCATCGTTTTGTTTTTTCCGGCCTGCAACTTCACTGCTTAGATTCACTTACAGCTCTCATCAGCAATGTTTTCAGCAAAAACGCTCTAAAGACCCACATTTTAGTGGGTTTTTTAACCCATTTTTAAACATTTTAGTCTCACTTTCAAGCTGCACGAAATGGCATAAAGACAAAGTCAGGGACTAGTTCCTGGACATAGCGCAGCATTTAGCAGCTAAAGAGCAAAATACTTCCCTTAGTAGTTGGTGGAGATGAACACAGTGCTAAAAAATGGGTGAATTTTGGGCTTTGTGTGGTCATAAACACAACTCCAAATCAATGCTAATGTATCTCCGTAGCTGCTGTGTGTAAATAGGTGATTGTTTGCTAACATTTTTGCCATATGAAATTTACAAGTTGACAATATACTAATTTTGTTTTTACAGCTTGTTGGGCTGCCATCAAGTGGCCAAAGAATAAACTTATGCAGGTTTCAGTAATGCAAGTTAAATTTTAGTCACTTTGCCTGCTAGAAGTGTGACTTTCACCAGTCGCTGCTAAATGCGATTAAACAGGATCAAAGAGAAACTATAGGTCCGCAGCATTTGTCATTTGCCATATGTCATCAATAAAATACTTCTGAAATAGTAAAAGTAATAGGCAAAGTTTTTGTTTTTTTGATTAAACATTTTAGTCTCATTTATCAAAAATAGAAGCAAAGATGCCAAATAGTCATACTTCCTCCTTCTCATATGAGAGGATTTGCTGATTACAATTTGATATTACAATAGTAAATTAAATTTCTTGGGTTTTGGACATTTTTAAATATTTTTGGACATTTTGTTGACCAAATGATTAATCAAGAAATAATCAGCAGACAATCTGATAATAAAAATAATCGTTGGTTTCAGCCCTAAAGTTACCAACTGGTGAAACATACATGTCTGCATTATTGATATATGTTGGGTACAGCATATGTATTTTCTCTGAGTGGGAATACGTATTTTGTGTCAGTATTGTTCCTTTCATGAATAAGAATGGATTCAATTACAAAAAGCCAAACAACTGATAGTGAACAAATTGGATCTCATTATGTATGTGTGTGTGTGTGTGTGTGTGTGGGATGTTTTCAAACTTTTTGATAGAAATAGTGGTATGAGTATTGTAATGGCTTTTTGGTGGTGATCTTCCCAGCGTATACCGGAGAGCAGGGAGCAGCTGGAAATTCAAATGAATCTGTGTGTTTGTTGCCTTTGGCAGGAGCTCAGCATAGGAGGAAAGTAATATCCAAGTGAACGAGGTGCCTCAAAAATTGGAAGCTGGGTGACAAATGACTCTTCTCATGAGGAGCTAAGCAGCAACAGGACTTTGGCGAGGATTTCTATGTGTCAAATCTTTGATCTCATCTCTTTTACAACTTCATACTCAATTATGTCCACCTTTTTATGCAGATTGTTTTTACCTTGCATCTCTTGCCTTCTTGCTAAATTCCATCTTCATTTTCACTCTACCTTGCATGTCATCTCTAATTCAAAAGTCTCATACTCTCTCTCATTCAAAACCACTGACCATTAGTAAGGAAATATAGCTGTGTAAAATATATTGGAACTCATAGAAAGCTTATACATACGGTCGCCGTACTGATGGCTGACCACTGCTCCAGGATGTCCTCGGCGGAGGAAAGGACCCCTGGATGGGTTAAAGGCAGAGATTGAATTTCAGTGTGGGATGCTATGTGTGTTTGAGTGTCTGCTCCCTGCATTTGCACAATCTTCACAATGACAATAAATGCTTCTTCTACAGCTTTATACTTAGATTATAGTTTAATAGAAAGCAAATTTGGAAAAACTTTACACGTTAAAAACTTTACGCCCTGTGATTGGATGTTTGTCAAAATGCACCCCGGAAGTCGCACTAACTTCTCACCTTACGTTTTTCTGTTGACAGGATTGTGCTTTCTGCTTTTTATCCAAAAACTAGCGATGCTTCCATTAGTCAATTAATCTGCAACTATTTTATTTAATCAATTAATTGTTTGAGTCACTTTTCAAGAAAAACTTGCTAACTTTTTATGGTTTCAGGTTCTCAAATGTATGAATTTGTCACCATCTAAGCTGTAGAAGTGCTCCAACTGTCAGTCTCTCAAGCAAGCAATCTCATATTGAATTTATCCTTGATGAAAAATACAATTTTGAAGGTCAAAGTTCAGCTAGATCAATCTGTGTGGGAAAGGAAACAGTAATTTTCCACACTGGTGTGACCGACTGCACTTCTACAGGTATCTACACAATGAATTATTATCAGTTGAATGAACTTTGATGCTACAACTATAAATACCGCAACAACTTTCTAGCCTCTGATAGACTCAAGTAACAACAATGTAGCCTGAGGTAAGAGGTCTAATCTAATTAAACCAGTACTACTCCCCCCATGGGTCCCCCAAGCTGACATACATGTACATACCAGCAATGCTGGATCAGTTTGTCTGCATTACAATCAGAGGAAGTTAGTGTATCTACAATTGCTGAATTTAATGAATTTGACTCTCCATTACTGCATGATGTACCAGGAGCAATTTAACTTAATTCAATTTACTTTATTTCACCAGGATAATCCACTCAATAACAATAATCCTTTACAAGGTGTCCTGGGTACAGTGATACTGGGTAGCAGCTGGACATAATTCATGTGACACAGTATGAGACATATCATTGTATAATAAAAAGGGTTAATATCAATAGAAGGATTATAGTGGTAATGCTTCTCAATGGAGGCAATAATGCATCAGTAACAGACTTACATAATATGGTGATGATGTGAGGAAGAAAAGAAAGAAATGTGGCTTGCTACCACATCTGTGTGCTAACTGTGGGAAAAATATTAAAATGCTGTAATTAAATAATCCTTCCAGCTGTCTGCCATGAAGTCTTGATTGAATTTCCCAATGTTACTATTTTCTCTATCATTGCATTGTCTATCTTATAGCTGGTATATTTATTTGATAATATTGAAATTATTACCCCACCCACACACATATATTCTGCAATGCAAATTATCCCTAGATTCCGACAATATTATATAATTGCTCTATTAGTGCTTTATTTTTCTCTGCTGAGATACGTCTGGGGAGAAGGAGGCAACCTGCAATGGTTTTGCCATCTTCTGATAAGCCTTAAGGGAAAGCGCGAAGGGGAGGAAAGCAGGAGGAGAGATGGGGAAAGGAAAAATGCTGGAAGAAAGATGGAAAAAAATCAAGAAAAGGTGAACATTGTGGCAGAGCAAAACAGTTGGAGAGAAATTGGGGAGAGTTGGTTGAACTGATATGAAAAAAAGAAATGGGAAGGTAAAATGGGAGAGAACTGGAGGAAGTAATGAGGTAGGAAAGTGAACTGGGGTAAGGATGGGATACTGAAGAA
This sequence comes from Gadopsis marmoratus, assembly GCA_036023855.1. Lineage (NCBI taxonomy): Eukaryota > Metazoa > Chordata > Actinopteri > Centrarchiformes > Percichthyidae > Gadopsis > Gadopsis marmoratus. Next base: position 45,489 of record JAVQJF010044718.1, on the reverse strand, counting down.
TACTAACGTCAGCAGAATGGACCATGTAAGTGGATGGAGGTTTCAGACTGAAAGCAGGCTATAATTGCATTTTTTTAATGCATTATTTTTATGTTATCGCATTTTTTTAACATGCCTGACAAACCTGCCTGACTCTATTAAACCTGCTGATTAAAACAAATGGGATCAAAAGTTGTTTCTATAGCTTAATAATTTATATAGAGTAGTTTACTTTCCCCACTAATTTATCTTCTCCTGAAGATTTTCTTTTTAAAGCCGTAAACGTGTATCTTTTCTGCACTGCAAGACAATATCACATATTACTGAACTTATATTCCACTCAAGAAGCAATTTTTATACGTATTATATTAAACATATTTCTTCAATTGGTATCTCTACAAACTATAATTTCCACAATCTAAAGTAGTCAACACATAATTTTAGATAAAGCAGTAATGTCTGTCAGACTACCATTTTGGTCCAGAGTAAAATATCCTGATACCTTGACAACCAACTGGATGGATAACTAGCTTGATTTTGTACAGACATTCATGGTTCCCAGAGGATAATGAGTTTTGGTAACCCCATTATGTTTCATCAACACAACAGTTCAGGGTTGCAGGGATGTAGATATTAAGTCAGTACCTGCAAGCCACGAGTGGAATGAGCTTGTAGGCCCATCGGCTAGGCTAGAGCAATCGCCCCCACAAAGTCTACTTTTGACGGAAGTGTGGGGTTTCTGGAAGATGCTGTTGCCAGCTGTGGGTGGATGTGAGCTGCAAATAACAGCTCCATCGGGGGGCATGCAGAGTATGCCAAGCTTCCCCATGCCCTCGACGTCCAGGGAAGAAGCACCCTGTATCAGCCTTTTACCGCTGAACAGGCTCCACGAGACAAAAAACTCCTCCAACACCTCAGGGAAAACTGGGAGAAGTGGTTTTGCCGCCCTCCTAGCCTGGGGTAATTTCTTTCCCTCATAACATGACCTGGTGGTCTCCGTCACTACTGCAGGCCAGGTAATGTTCAGCCTGGATGCAACATGTTTGCACATGTCCAGCATCCCCATGCTGGGAACGAGGGAAGCCGACATGCTCTCCTCCTCATCCCGGGGGACAGACACAGCCCTAGACTTGGCAGCCTGAGCAGAAGGGATGAACATTTTGTTCTCATCCTTGTCATGCTCGGATATGAGGAGCTCCGAGGTGTCCTCGTCGTCATCCTCATAATCTAATTCCAGCACGTCTTCAATAGGCGGAGCCATTACAACTAGGCCCAGCTGAGAGCTCCAGCTCGCGCAGTACACAGCCCAGAGTCTGCATTATTTGTCTCCTTGTGTCCGATGCTGCTGGTCATGTCGCCGGTAGACAAGTAAGAGTCCTTCCCCAACAGGCTAGCTTGGTGTGCTAGCCATTGTTGCAAACTTTTCATGGTGAAGTAGGCACAGTGCCTGCATGAACTGGGGGCTTCATAAGCCAGTCGGGCATGTTCCAGCCAAAGCAGACCATGTATGTGTCCTTACTCAAGGTTTTATTTCCATAACGGCAGGGGCGAGGCATGGAGTCTCCGTCTCCTCCAGTGTGAGGGAGGTTGGGGTCCATCTTCCATTAGTTGGAGAGATAACCTAGAGGGACGGTGTATTAGCTGCAGTGCTCCAGTCTTGGTGAAGACCCGTGAATCGAACTGTACCAAAAGCAGCTAGTGCCCAGCGACAGAGAGGTTAGCCCAAATAGCTCTGTCTATGGACAGTTAAGTTAGCTAGCTGATAAGACAGGTTGAGATATGCCTAAAAAGCAAGAAGAGGTGTTTGAATAGCACAAGCTATTTAAGGGAAGAGTGATGTACCAGGGATGTGCAGATGTTGCGATCACCAGCCGATCAGGATTGTCGTCATGAGATAAATCCCACAGTGAGAATTCGAAACGAATGCTATTAATGAGAACAAAATGTTGGTGCTGTGGAAGTTTTCCAGCACATAACTGTGCCACCACTGCCTTAGTTGGGCCATGAGCCTTTTGTATTGTGTCTACTTAAAAAAAAAAAAAATGTGTGGATTGTTTCATTTTGCAATTATTTATTCAGAAAATTGGCAGTACAGGTGTGTGTCATTTGTTAGACTGGACAATGGGCCGGGTCATAAGCATGTGGCTTAGTGAGCTAATAAGGTGCTGACAGTGATCCATAGTGCCTCAAGAAATAAGGTCAGACCACAGGTGAGGAGAGAAGCAGCTGGAGCTTTGAATTACGTGTATGCGTCCTGATGGAAATGATATTGCATATTGAAATTGTTAATTACATTAACCTGGCTTCTTTCTCCACCTCTCTTTTACTCCAGCTTGTAATCCAGGCTTCTTCAAGGCATACGCTGGGAACACTAAATGCTCAAAGTGTCCTCCACATAGCTCAAGCCATGACCAGGCTGCCACCATCTGTCACTGCGACAAAGGCTTCTACAGGGATATCAAAGACTCCTCTACCATGGCTTGTACAAGTTAGTAGAGTAATTACAAAATAGAAAACCTTCTGTCAACTGGAGCATTCGTAGTCTTGGGCACCTCTTTCACCCATCCATCTGCACTTTATTTATTTTAGCAAAATGTAAATATAGGCTTCCAAAACTTTATGCTTCTATATCAACTACATTTCTCAAAAGATTTACAATGTTGGGATGAGGAATTCTGACAGTAGCACCCATGAAATTGAAAAGTAGCAACACTTAGGGCACTCCAAAAGCTTACCACCCCCACTCCTACACACAGATATTCAAAGACACTCTCTGAACTTCAGTTCTGATCACTTTGCCAAATCAGACATTCAGAGCTGTTTTCTACCCAGGAAATTGACACATTAGGCTGTTGGAATGAAAAACTGCAGAACATGTTGAAAGCCAGCCACCCACACACCTACCTACAAGCACACACATACTGCAAATTCAAATGATACTCATTTGCTTCTAAAGGTCCTTTAATTGTCAGATTTTGGTGATCATGTGCCCACTTTGGCTTCATTCTTATGGTCAGATGAGTGGTATATTCGCTGTTATACTTAATACTGACACTAACCTGAATTTTTGCACAGTAGTATACCAAAAGTATGATGTCATTGCTCTTCCAAAAACAGTGTCAAAAATGGTAGTGCAACCAGACCCCTCTATATGAGTTATGCTAAATTTGTACATGCGCATTTGTAAGATATTTGTTTAAAAATACCTGACAAAGTGATCAAAGGGTTGGCAGCGAGTAAACTTTTCTTTCTCTTCAGGACCTCCGTCAGCTCCGAGGAACCTGGTCTCATTGATCAATGACACGGCTCTCTTCCTGCAATGGATGCCTCCTAGCGACACAGGAGGCAGGAAGGACATCACATACAACATCCTGTGCCAGCGCTGTGATGGAGGAGACGGTGACAGCGGTGTGACACAGTGTGAGCCCTGTGAGCCAGACCTGCGCTTCATCCCACGGCCACTTGGTCTGACTGGTACCTCTGTGGCAATACTAGATTTTGCAATGCACGCCAACTACACCTTCCATGTAGAGGCCATGAATGGTGTCTCTGGGCTGGGTGTGGCTGCACGCTCGCTGGCGAATGTTACCGTCAACACACACCAAGCTGGTGAGTTGCAAAGCTCTTGTTGATTTCAGTGCAACTTTCCAATTTTGTTTGTTTTACTGTCTTCAAATCCAACAGTGGCAATGATAAACAGGAGTGGTGTCTACTACAAAGGGCTCAACATATTGATATGTTGTCTTGACTTAAGTAATATTTTAAATGACTAATAAATAGATAATCAATTGATAGATTAATCCATTAAAAGACAGTTAAGTAATGGTCTTTACTTATGTAGCACTTTTTCAAATTTAACAGTTCCCAAAGTGCTTTACTTTACTGCTTGGTCTGATTCACCCATTCATACACCTCCATGCTGGCATGCTGCCCTCCATCAGGAGGAATTTAGCGTCACATTAACATGTGGAGGTGAGGAGGTGGCAATCGAACCACCAACCCTGGGATTAACAGACAACCCACTTTGCCTCCTGAGCCACAAATGCCACATAAGTGATTATTGGTTTAAGTCATTTATCAAGTAAAAATGCCAAACATTTCCTAGTTCTAGCATATTAAATGTGAGGAATTGCTGCTTTTTTATGTTTTACATCTTTGAAATTGAAGAACTTTGGGTTTTGGACTGTTTACAGTGGGCTCCAGGGTCTTAGTTTGAGCATTTTCTGATTAAGTACTGCCTTTAAAAAATATTTGAACGATTAATAATGAAACCAGTTGTTAGTTGCAGCCATGAATTTTATAATTGCATAAATCAATTTTAAAACATTTTGCAAGGCTGAAATAGTACATGATAAGCAAAATATTGCGAAGCATTCATCATTTTAATCCTGCTGGCATGGGCAAAATGGCCATCTGGAATGGTGTGAATTTCCCCAGTGGACCATTCACCTGTGGGATGGCAGGGGGCCAAGCAAAGCCGATAAAAAATAGTTTACAAAACTTGCAAACTAGCAGGTTGCAAAAGCTACCAGGAGTTTTACTTGTCCACAAGTTCATCTTGCCGCTACCCAAAAATACCCGCAACACCTTACTACCTAACCTACATGAGCATTAACAAGGTGTTCAGCAAAATTTTAAAGTGAAACAAAAGGTTATGTTGGACAAAATTGTCTGCATGTCTTGTATTACTCTGTTTCTGCATCCACAATTAACCTTTTTGGACATCGTTGGAGTATCTGTGAACTACATGTGAGGGACCAGTTTTGGTCAAATGCTTGTCGTGATTACTGATAATATGACTGTCCACTGCATTTGATCAATTCTACTGCATCTTAAGTGAATCTTAATGACAAATTTTAGTTGACAGGACATATGCAGGTTATGTGTTCTATTTGTTCTCCTTTTGCTGGACAGATTGTTGAGGGTTAACATTCAACTAGCCATATTTAGCTCTAGAACATTCATAAAGATTAAATTTACATGTTTATGCTTTACTGTAGTTATACAACCTATACTGTAGTTACATAGTACCTGATTCATAGCTCATGAATACTGTGGTTTGGAGGAGCAGATGAAGATTTTTATGCTACAGTAACAGGCAGGGACTTTGATATGCCTTCCTGAGTACCTTGTGTCTTCTTCCACAATGTCTGTCTCTCCATCCAGCTTAATGTGTCAATAGGTGAGCGCCAACAGAGCCACTACAATCTGAACCTAGTCCTAATTAGTAGATCCCGGCTGACCTGAGGTCAACTACAGCTAGTAGTCCTCAATGCAGCATTGTCTTGGACTTGAATTAAGAAGAATAAAAGACCTGAGTTCAACTACTGAAACCTGAACCTTGCATTTTAAGGGAAAGAATATTGATGGAATAATTGATGGAGAAGGTTGAGATGAAGGAAGGAAAGAGTGGATTAATAAATTATACTGGGATGTATGTGCACAATTTCTTCCCTTTCAGCATGCGCAGCAAGCGAGTATTGGGATGAAATTCTGATTAGAACAAGACAGGCGCTCATCAGTGGCTCACATATAAAAATAGGGAATTGGGAAGAGGGTGTATCTGTGCTAAATTGTTTATGTGTGCAATAATAGGCTGCCATAGTTGTATTAGCATAGAGTAGAGCATGTGAAGTGCAAAAGATAACAATTTATCATATTTCCATGTTTCCATGTTCACTGTTTAGCGACAACAACACAAACCTGGCAGAAAGTTTGTTCTACAACTACAGTCAATTTGTAGGCTTACAGATGTCCTATTTGTTTGACTACTTGTACAATAGTTGACAGAAACAAAGTCTCTCAAAGGTCTGAATTCCAAAGTCTCGTTTTTGTGGTGTCTTGATCAGAAGGATGCTGTGTGATATTTAAACACAACTAAGTTGTTTAGCAAGTATAATGTTGTTCACCATCTTAGTTTAGCATGTTACCATTCTAACTTTACAGTTAAGTACAGTTGACAATGATGGGAATGTCAAACGTATTGGGCAAAATTGAATTTTGACCTGCTGGTTGCGCTCAATGAAAGGTCAGTAGGATTCATCTTCTGAGAAATTCCATTTCAGTCCATCCAATTGTGATGGCTGCAGCCACACAATTGCAGTTCTGACTTACCTGGCTGAGCGCTTCTTTCTGGTCCAACAAAAGATTGGGTTGAGGGTGGAGTTAGACTTTTATGCTGAGGCCCCACCCAAGGACTATACCAAGAACTCTGTCAGCTTGGGGGGGGATTAGGGTTTCCGTAGGTGGAGTTTTAGTGAGGGGTTATGCTGTCCTGCCCTGCAGGTGTTTATTGGTTTGATCTTTTAGTATATAGGTTCCCTCAGGCCTCATTCAGGGGGTGGATTAGTTAACTTTATGCCTTGTTTTGTTAACTGGTTTGCACACTAGAGTTAGTTTAGTTTGACCTCTTTTAAGGGCCCTATTGTTCTTAAAGCAGTTTCTTTAGTTATTGATTGTGTTGAGTTTGTTATTGAAAATAAATCCCTCTTTGGTACTTTAAGCCTGTGTCACCTCATGCTTTGACTGCCTGGCCCGCCACACAATAGTTGTTGAGATATTTCAGTCTGGACCAAAGAGGTGGACCAGCCAATCGACCGACTCAAAATAAAAAGCACTGAGAATAAGTAAGACTATTACCAGATTCAAATTTTGAAAAACTGTGCCCATGTGTGTAACACAAAGGTGGAAGGTAGCGCCATCGACTGGCTTAAGAGAGAGCAAGGAACCGAGACTGAGTGGAGGGAATAAAAATGTCACTTCGCATTTGTTGTCAAATATACAGACTACAAATGCTCCCATTGTGAAGTGTGATTCACAGATATTACCATAATTTTTTATCAACATTTCTGCTCCGTATTTAGTGTAGTTGTGTTGATACTTCTCTCAGTTTTTCAGACAATATGGAGTGCATGGTTGGTAAGTGAGGGGAAAAAATTATCCCAATTTATATATCACCATCATAATGGTCTTGAATCATGCTCCTGCTCATTAGAGAAAAAATTATAACTTCAACAGTAATTTCTCGTGGCTAATTAACCCCTCATATACAGTGAAACATTATATTCAAGTATTATTTTTAGAAATGTTTTTCTGATATGCTGTCACCACACCATGGAATCCAGATGTCAGGTGTGTCACTTCATGCCCATCACTCTGGCAAATGCTGCTAGACTGATGGATGGGAGGAAGTTGGAATGCAAAATAATCTCTGTAGAGGAGAAGCAGCCTGTGGGGATGTTCCCATTAGGATGTTTAGAGTGGATTAACTTATAAAACCGTCTTCCCTCAGTAGGATACTGTATGCACACACAGCCAGACACACATTCAAAACAAGCAGGCAAACACATTCATACACATATGACATTCACACACACATTTTCCTAACCTATGCACCACCTACAACCTTGCATATGGTGTGTTAGTCATTTCCCAGCTGTTCCCTGCACTCTCTCATTTTTATCTCTCCCACACACATAAATACATATTTTCCTCCCTTACAGCTTCCTTTAAACTAGAGATACCCCTTTTCTTTGATTGAGTGTTATATATATATATATAATGATCCTGATGCCTTGTTTGCAGTTAATATAATAATCCTGCACATTCCTTGTGGGAAAAAGGCAAAGTATAAATAATATTTTTGCACACTGTACACCATTCATAGTGTTTGTGTTCTTAAAAAGTAACACATGTAAAGAAAAAGGAACATGCATGTGGCATTCGCATATTTTAGCTGCACTTCCAATAAGCTTCTTGATCATATAATATAGAAAATCCATTTAAAGTCTACAAAGCACCATAGGTCTGTCGTTAAATGCAAAACATTCTTCAAGCACTCCAAAACGAACAAAAAATTCAAATGAGGGGGACAATTCATCGAGTTGAGAGAAACGCTTGTTGTAAGTCTGTGCTTGTCTAAAGGTGTGATTGGATGGACTCGGGATGGACAGGCTCACTGGCAATTAACACAGATGCTGCAAGGCGAATCAGATCATTCATTGTGATATTATGTCAATGACGGAATAATACCCAATCAAAAGCAGAATAAGCAATTAACTGGATATTTTAGTGAGAAGGAGGAGTGGCGATTTATTTTCTGTTGGCATGCTGTCTGTTTGTAAATACCATATTAATGCCTCATTATGCGTTTAATTATACCAAACCTATTAATCAGAATTACATTTAAATATAATTTCTCTTCCCGATTGCCTGTGTGCTTGTCTAGCCTTGATAAGTTATAATGCTCAGTTAAGCAAGATGCATGATCACTTTGTCTCTAAACAGAGTGGAGTGTTCACCGCCTTCGACGATATGATTTACTGGAGTTATCAGTCGGCTTTGTGGCCGTGAGAACTGAGTAATATCTGTTCAGCCATTTCAAAACGTTTGTTCATCTTCAATGCCTATTTGTTGCGTACTCTCCTCCACACTTAATTTCACTTTGTAAGGCAGGATGCTGGTTTTCTGCTTGTTGAAGCTGATGAAGGTCAGAAGTTGTCCTAACGCCTCTCAAGGCAGCAGTGCAGAGCAGAGTGAGCAGGATGATCTCTGTGTTTATGAACACTGTAGATATTGCTCAGCAGAGCGTTTCTCACTGACGATTCCTCCCACAAAGTTCACTGCAGCATTCTGTGAAGAGGCACGGAGAAATCAGTCCAAATTTGTGTAGGGTGTTTGCTGCACAGAGGTAAAAATGTGCTCCTACAACAGGAGCATAGAGGCAACCGCAAAGATAGACTCACACCATGTTAAACGTAATCGTTATGTAAGATAAAAACGGAACGTTTGTGCCCCATTATGGGCTGAGGATGCTGGCTATTGAGCCTTAGAAAGTTTGCACCAAAGACTACACCTGCTTTTGTTGGTGGTACAGATTTGTTTATGTATTTGTGAAACCTAGAAGAAATTAATCAAATTAAGCTAAATGAATTGAATTGCATAACTTATCGAATGAAATCATTCACTCAATATGAGATTTAATGATGCACTGAACCTTTGCTGAGGCAATCGAAATCGAATAGCTACTGGTTTAAATGGTTAAATCCCCACAGAGTTGTGCTCATTGTCTTTCAATTAATTCCAGTCTCTGCTGCTCTACTACTCCAGCACTACAGATTGTGCTTGTGTTCATTATACTCCATAGTATGTTTTGTTGTCCTCTGACTCGCTGTTGGTAATATTAGACTGTAACAAATGTTTACCCAAGAGACCAAACACTACAACAAGTTACATTCATTCATAAGCGCACATATATGGATTATAGCATCAGACGTCCATGACACACACAAGAAACCACAGGCTGACAAGACCAGTGCAGAGCAAGTTGTAGCTTTTTAGCAGACATGTTCCCAACAGCATTATGTTCATCATCAGTTTAACAATGGCGTAAAAATGCTGGGCTGGTTGGTAGTGTTTGTCTTTCCGCAATGTTTTTAGATTACCATTACGAATTCTAGCTAACTCTTTCCTCTCACACAAGTGCAAAATGTACGTGAACAAACAATTCAGGCAGCTTTTGTTAGTGCTTGAGTTCGGCTCGGGGCTCTGGGTCTTTGGAGCTGTTAAAAGGCTGAATGTGCCTCAAAATGTACGTCAGCATTTTTCACTCACATTTGTTCTGTTTATAACACTTCTACTACCATATGCAGGGTTTGTACAAAGTCTCGGAAGTTTGGAAAAATGCTTCATTTTAACCGTAATGTTTTCAAGGTTAGGAACACCCTTGAATTGATATATACTCTGTGAAAAAATTAGATTTTCAACATAATATGGTGTTTCATTTGCACAATCTCTCATGTGAAACAAAAATCTTTTAATATTTGAATTTAAATGATTCCTTTTTCATCTATGTCTCCTGGCATTAACAGGAACCATGATTCTTAAAATGTTTGATTTAGTTACCTTGAAAAGTGCTGCAATTTTACTCTTTAAAAGCTGTACGAAAAGCTGCAAATGGATCAGCTTTGATGAACAATGTGATAATTTTTTATTCAATGTATAAATGTACATATAGCATACTGCAAATATAAATGTGTCAGTTAAAACATGTATACTGTACATCCTAAGGACAGGTATACAGTATGCAGATAACCTTTTATATGAACCTCGAATCCTCACACTAGCAAACACTCCTTTTTTTTTTCAAATTCCAGTCAAACGAAAAATGTTTTGGGCTCTGGTATCTTCATCAAAAAAAAACCCCAAAACAATGACAACAAGAAGTTCTCTCATGCTCAGTCCATGTGTGAACATTTCCCACTGTTCCTTTGGTGTCCTAATTCAGGAGATTTTCTCTCTTTCACTTTGCTCTTTACCCCTTTCCTCCGGTGGATTCTCTTCTGTTTTCATCTCCTGCTCTGGGAATAAGGCTGACTTCTATTTATATGCTCAGATGCTGGGGAGATGCAACCTCGTGGGATTTCTTTACAGCTCTCCCTGTTCACTCTTTCTCTCTCTGCATTGCCCCGCTCTGTCCTTTCTTTATCTGTTTGAGCATCTATAGTTGAGGGTTAGCCTATTTTTACATGCTGCTAATATCTAAAGCTTATAGATTCTCAATTGTCTTTTGACGTGTGACTTGCGATTGAACTTTAATGACCGTAATTGTTTTCTTTGAGTCACTCATGCAAAACAACAGGCATCTAACCAGTGGATTGATGTCTACTGAACCTAAAATAGCTTCTTGCATAAGAGGGTAGAGGGGTTTTTAGAGAGTTTTCTCTCTGTGCAAAAATGTCTACGCACACACACACGCATGCTGATAGATACATAACATTATACTGTATGCTGCAGACAGAAATCCCCTCTAGTAATGTGAATCTCGCAAACATTCTTATCCCCTAAGTGGATTGTGCATATTTATCTGCCAGGTTACGCTAATGCCAACTACATGCCAAGTACATCATCATTGCTTATTTGAACGTGACATTTATTGGCACCATTCTTGTTTAAATGTCACAAGCGCACATAGTCACACATTTACTTGGTCATTTACATTTTGGGGCCTTTTCATGCCTTATTTTGAGGATTTTACTTGCTGAAATATTAATTTAAAAGAACTGGTGTTTATTATTGTCATAAGTAGACATTGCACTGATCTTTATTATGCTAAAAGTAATTCAGATATGGCACAGATGGCATTTGCAAAGCAACTCAGTGGAGGTTGTCCTTGCCTTGCCTGTGCACTTTTGCACCGTAGTGTTCTGTCAATAGACGGTGTATACTTTTGTTTGTGTGTCTGTTGTTTGCCATCAATAACTGCAGCAGGCAGCCAGACTGAGTGGCTTAAGATATTCTTACAACATCTCCAGGCGCTCACACACCACCTGCCACCAGGATAGAGAGGGCACATGTTGCCTGGAATAACATGGCTGGTATGACAGATGTATGATCTGGCTCTGCAAATGGTTTAATAGACAGCACAGTCCAATGACTGAGATCCGGTTCATGTCTGATGCTGTATGTTTATGGTGTGTGTTGATATATTTTTTATTATTGACACACCTTTATTTTTCAGTTGTCAAGAGTTGTCATTTTTTTTTCAAACAACATGACATGGTTTTGTAGCTCGGCGTCACAGGCAGGACGTAGTTTTGTGTTTTAAGTCCATAAAGAAATGCAAAGACTATGCTTTTTTTTTTGTTTGTTTTAATGCAAGTTGAAATGCTTGAGCTGCTGGACCGTGAAGAGTCGTGTCGGGGCCAAGCCAGTGCTAGAAAATCTTGGCTTCTTGACAAGATGTGAACGTCGCATCCGAACCCCAGTGGCACAACACAGTGACACGTCACCTTTCTGAAGTGCCCCATCCGGTCTGTAGCCCTCTGTGTGTAGTAGGTTTTTCACTTCTCTGAGCACGAGGACAGTTTAAGACATCAACCTGTACTTGAATTTGCATTCCAACAGTGACCTCCCAAACAGCACAACAGAGTGACTGGATCTATTAGTTTGCCAAATCATATTCTGTTCAAGCAAAGGCTTTATGAATAATTGATGGTAAATATTTGAATCTCTTCTAGGTGATTTTGTGTCTCCTCAGCAGCCTTGGGTAAAATATTCCCCCAAATTCAGCAATAATGGCAAACATGATAAACAGTCGCTGTTGGTCTAGTGGTTTGTTCAACGAAAATGATTCTCTCTGCTGCACTTCACACTGGAGCTGGACAGTACAATGGTTGTTTCTTGGCCCTCCTTTCCCTTTGGGCATTCGTGTGATACAGAAACAATTTCTCTTCCAAACTGCCACCAGGTCGTTACATTTCTCAAAAGTTGTCTTACTTGAGATTGTCCACTGGAAGCTGGAGAGTGGAGATGTTATGTAACGGCATGAACTCTTCTCAGGCTCCATTTCAGATTTATTTTCCCAGTTTGGAGTTCTGAAACTTTTTGTTCAATTTTGACATATTTCTTGTGATGGCTGGAGACACTTTTAAAATGTGTTTTGCAGTCGTGTCCCTGAACTCAGTGGATTCACTTAAGAGTTCACCGCAGTGGCTCAAGCAATAAATGTCTAGAATCACTCATTTCCTCAGTCCCCTGGGCCTCACGGATAGGTGGCCCTGGGTTGCTCAGTCCTGCTAGAACATGTTTTTTCCTGCTTATGTTTCTCCCAATCCTTATACTTTTTTGTCAAGAATTGCTCTTTGTCACATATACATCTCAGTAAGCTTACCCTGAGTACATATTACTAGTATCATGAAATTGCCCAAGTGTGAAGATTTATACTGTTGAATTAATGACCATGGTGTGAAAAGACATTTTGCTGTTGTTGTTGTTGTTGTTTACACCCTTGAACATTCCTGCGGCATCATTTTAAAACCTCCTCACAGGTTTGTAGTTACAGCTGACTCAAATCCCTGCACTCTTTGACTGCATCCTCAGGTCCAGCTCTGGTGGGTGTAGTCAGGAAAGACTGGGCCTCTCAAAACAGCATGGCCCTCTCCTGGTCAGAAGTGGAACAGCCACCTTCAGACATAGTGGAGTATGAAGTCAAATACTTTGAGAAGGTAAAGTCTTGTATCATACTAAACAAGGCCGTTTGCATTTTCTCTTAGACCATGTTCATGTACCATATGTGTTAACTGCTTAGTGAAAATAGTTAACAATTTGTATTACAGTTATTTTACCAATGAAATGCAACCACTAGTGATTACATACAGAAAGAACAATGTGCTCGCACACAGAAACCGAAATGCAAGTGTAGAGAATCCATAATGTACGCCATCTGCTCTGATAGATAAAAGGATAAAATTTTTGTATTTTGTTCAAACGTTGCTTTAATAATGGGCTTATGCAAACACGTGTTTGCCTGCCCTGCCAAAAACATGCTTTTGTATATCATCTCTGGTCATCTCTTCTTTGCTTTTCTAGGAGCAAGAGCAGCTGAGCTACTCGTCAACACGGACCAAAACCGCCAGCGTGGTGGTGACAGGCCTCAGACCCTCGACTGTCTACGTCTTCCACGTGCGCGCTCGCACTGCTGCTGGCAACACAGCGTACAGCCCCAACTTTGAGTTTGCTACTGCAGCCGAGGGTACGACTGTAGAGGAGCGAGCATGAGGGATTTGTGTTCATACTGGCTAATGTTTAAGGGAGGAATGGCATTAATATTCAGTCATTCAGTCAGTTGGATTTGTGCTGAAATGCCAGTGGATATGGAGTTATGTTTTAAAACAATGCACGGGAGAAGAACGGAATCTTAAACCGAGAGAAATGGTGTGTTGATCAACAACAACCCTATAAAACCCCTGGAGATATTTTATGGTCATTCTTTCCTCTGGATCAGTGCTTTTTCAGACATGAGCCATTTATTTAAATGGTTATAAGCTCTGTAAGATCCCGATGCATGCATAACTCTCTGCTGATTCTAATCCTGAAATATGCAGAAATGCACAGCCTCCTACAATATACACACTTTAGGTGATGAATATGTAGATGTCCACCTTCACATTCTCTTCCATGTACCAGTGCATCTGACATTAAGTCACTTTCTATACTTGGGTTGTGCTTCTACATATGCACCATCTTCTCTCTCACCTTATTCAACCCATGCAATGCTCACACTCACACAGTTTCACGTCACACGCAACGCAGTGATTTAGACATTCTTCATGTTTCTTGACTCTTTTCCTGCTTACCTTCATTTTATACCAGCACTTGGAATCCAAGACTAGATCTGAAACAACAATGTTAAAAGGTTATAATCAGTTAAATGTTTATGTGCTCATCAAAATAAGTACGTCACTAAATAGATGTGACCATCAGGAATATTTCCAGCCTCTGCGAGGAAAACATTTTTAGATTTTAGTTTGCTGTGTAAGAGATACATTGAAGAAATATCCACGACTTTCCAACTCTACCAACGGGAAAAGAAAAGTCATTGTTTTAAATTGATTTATGTGCAAGTGACTGTGCAGGGAAATTTGTCAGTGAACGTGGCGAACTGCTCAAGTCTGAACAGGAACATCTTCAACATGTGTATTGCAATCCGTTTTATGGCAATGCAGTCTGACCACTCTGTATCATCACGTAATGTGTCAGTTCTCTGGTTTGAACCCTGGGAGAGAGATGCTAATATTAATAGAAACTGATTGGTCTTTCCTCTCTGTTCCGCACCGTTGCTTTCTCAATTTCCTCAGATCCTGATATCGCTGATCAGGGTCAAGTTCTGGTGGTCGTCACAGCGTCAGTAGGAGGATTCTCCCTGTTGGTCATCCTTACCCTCTTCCTCCTCATCACTGGCCGGTAAGGGACCCCCTGTTCCTCTTCGGTGCTGGCTTAACACACACACACACACACACACACACACACACACACTTCTGTGCTTCTCTCCTCATAATCTCCAGAGTGATGCTACAACCAGAAGTCTATTAATTGACTCTCTTTTGCCACCAAGCAGACTCTTATTTTCCAAATGGCTGAACCAATTTTCTGCCTAATTACACCGCATGTAATGCATGTACCCGCAGTTTGCTCCGTTCCATTAACTTCCACAGGTTATCTCAGACTGTTTTCTTCAGTTTGCTTCTGGTTCACAGCATTTCACCATTAGTGGCACTTACTAATAAACAATGAAAAATGACCCTGAATCCGCAGATACTTTGTCTGGATTTTTAACTAATTGTGAGGCAAACTCAAGGGAGAATCTTTGATCACACAATTTGCAAAATGCCATTATGCTGACAAAATCTGAACACAGAACTGGGAACAGTGTTGTCTCACAGACAAAATGTGATTCAAATAAAACTGTTTTGTTTTCTGTTCCTAAATCCCTCTTACGTTTTTCTGTGACGCTTTCTCGTGTTCCAAGTTGGATTCCCTGAACTCTCAACTGTACAAACTTGTCGTGTATTGCTTGTTTCAATGCCTCCTGTTAATGACCCGGTGCACTATTTCTGGGCAAGTTTCATTCACAGAAATGTTACCCAATCATACTTCATTCAGATTAAAGCATTATAATAAGTCAAACAAGTGTTTTTGCTTCTGTGGTGGAAGCAAATGTACATGACTTTGACAATGCGAAACATTCTCAGAAATCCCTTGCACGTGCCACTTACGAACAATTCGTACAAGTGGTCCAATGCATGAGGTCCAATAAGATATAGATTTCCACAGATGTGGCCTGAAGATGTATGTTTAGTCCAGATTTCAATTCAATTCAATTCAGTTTTATTTATATAGCGCTATATCATAACAGAGTTATCTCATAGCACTTGTTAATATAGAGTAAGTCCAAGCCAACTCTATATGTACAGACCCAACAATTCCACCATGAGCAAGCACTAGGCGACAGTGGCGAGGAAAAACTGCCTTTTAACAGGCAGAAACCTCAGGCAGAACCAGGCTCTTGGTGGGCGGTCATCTGCCTCAACCGGTTGGGTAGAGGGAGAAAAAAGAAAATATAGGGCCGGGGAAATGAATGTTTAATACATTTCAACATGTATGTATGTAAACATGTCAACAATTCTACAAATGTATTTTGAGAATAGGCCATATTTCTTGGAAAATATCAGATATCCACTGCTGCTATCTCTGGATTCTGGCTCTTTGTGTTCGGCACATGACGAATCCTCACTTTCACCTAAAAATATACTTGTAATGTACAAAATTAGAAGCAATATGACTGCATAGGTGAGCCCACATTGCAGATGTCCAGATATCTGTCAGAAACCTGTTCCTGTCCCTCCAATTAGTGTACAGCAGAAATGTGGAGGATTCTCACATATTGTTTTATCCTTCCCAGATGGAAGAATGGGCCACGTGAGATAACACAGAACCAGAAAAGCTGTGTGAATAAATGTTTACAATACCTGCTTTATCTCTAATTACTCTTTGATCCAAGTTCAACTGAGTCTAACTATCAAATAAAGTGCATGTCTTAAAACTGTCATAAAACAATTTTTATATAAATTAAGACTTCTAAAGTCAAAAGCTGCAAAGTATTGCCACGTTTTAATCCTATGATGACGTTTTCAAAAGGCAATTTTCTACTGTGTGTTTTTTACATGCAGGATGCAGTTGCTGCTTTTTGTTGAATGCTCGTGTTTGATTGTTACTTTTGTCTTGACTCTCCCTCACTATGGAGACTGAGCCTTGAAAGCTTTGAATTTGTGGGACTCTGAATACGATAGATATGGGCAAATGGAAGCAAATAAAAAGAACTACATAAAGGCAAGAACACAAATTGCTCTAAAAGAATTTCTTGTAGAAAGAGGAAAATGGCCTTCTGTTTTTTCTACCAGAGACGTCTTTGCAAACCAAAAGATTGATGATGTGGCATTACAGGATGTTTTTAGTCACGTCTTGTTGTCAGAATAATGACATAATAATATGCGTTTTCCCACCTTTTGTCATGAGTGCATCTGTTAAGTGACGTACGTGTTTCCAGCTGATAATGTCAATTCACAATGTTGCTGAGCACAAAACACTGAGAGGGTTATGAGCAGAAAGAGATGACCGTGAGGAAAAAAAGAATGAGATGTACAAAGGTGTTTTTTTCTGTTGTGCTGATGGGGGTTCTTACTCAGACTGGTTCACCTGTACAGGTGTCAGGGATACATTAAAGCCAGGATGAAGTCGGAGGAGAAAAGGAGGACTACCTTCCACAGTGGACATGGTACTGTATATAATGTTTTTTATTGTGTGTATGTTTCAAAATTTTGTTTTTGCTTCTGATTGCTTCCATGGGTTTTCACACTGGTTTGGATACAACTCGCTGTCTTGTTAGTTACATCCACTTACTTGGTTGATGGATTTGATTGAAGGGTTGTGGTTAGTTATGGTTGACCAGGTGAGAGCACCAGGCAAATGTCAGGGTGTAGACAACCAAAGTCAACTCACGTTCTAAACTTGCAAAATACAGATCAATACTCAAAAGGCTTCAAATGGTTTGTGCAACCTTGTCAAAAAAGTTATGTTCAGGTTAAAGCTAAACTGATTAATCTACCAGAGCCAATATATTGGCCAATATTAGCTAATTTCAGGCATATCGATGTTGGTGTGTATGTCGGGCCGATAAGTAATAAGAAATTGCAGTACAGAAATGCCAAAATAGGTTTGAGGTCATTTCGAAACACTGTCTGCATTACATAGTTTGTCCACCAGAGAGCAAAATGTCCCGCTTAGTATTTATGTTGGTCACAATTCTTTAAAAAAACAACCTACGGGTTGTGTATTTTTAAGAGATTGCTGTTTAGGTTATATGTTAAAAAATTACTATCAGTCAGTTTATCGTTAGCAGATTTTTTTAAACTCAAGTATCCAAAAATCCAGTAAATGTCAGGTTATAGTCAAACTAAGCTCTTGACCCCATCTAACTACATCATTTTATAAAACACAACACAAAAGATATCTCTTACAAATCCATCTGTCTGCCTCACCCTTGTGCACACTATTGATTGTGCATACTACAGATTGGCCCTATTTTGATCCTAAATATATCATATCTTTCAGCCATGTATCTCACACACACATTAATGGATTGTGTTGGATAACCGTTGTTCCATTGGAAGAATTACATGATTGACCTAAGTGTGGTGCAACAATTACAGATAAAGACAGGGTTATTGATTGGCCCACAGGGGGAGGGGTATCACTCTTGGGGAGCAAAATGGTGTCCTGTGTAATATACTAAGACAGTCCAGTGAGAGCTCTTGTAGGATTCGATCTGAGGCTTGCAGGGACACAAGTGTGGCCCCTGAGACAAATCTAACCGCTCTACCATCTGTGGGCTTGATTTGGAGATTTGTGATCCAAGAAGAACAGGAAGGAAATTTGAGAAAAAATACTGTAACATGCTGACATTCCAATACCTCCACAGACACACACACACATGCTGTGTTTGTGCAAGGAAATGGACAAAGGTCTGTGCATGTGTGCGTGCATGTGTGCGTGCATGTGTGCGTGTGCGTGCGCCCACTGCTACTGTTTGTGTGCAAGTGTTGCAACACAAGTGTGTCTTCATGCTGTGTTCTGTGTCTTTTCCTCCAGAGTACAGAAAGTTGGATTCTGTTCTGCAGAATTATCCAGTCTTTTATATATTTTTTTAATTTTAATCTTGCACATCATCAGAGTTTAGTTTTACATGCAGCACGTGACAAAGGATAATAACAGTCTTGCTGATACAAAACAAAAACATTAGTTGAATAGATCTAATCCTTGCCCGCAGTCTTTTCTTGTTTGTTCTTTGCTGTTTTGTGCTGTGGAGGCATCATGCAGGCAGGGGATGCCAGCAGGCTCAACAAACTGGTAGAAAAGGCTTGTTCTGTTATAGCGCTGAACTTAGACACCCTAGAGACAGAGGTAGACTGTAGACTCCAGACTGGAATCTATCTCAGACGCAGCCTTCAACCTTCTACAATATGAGCTGACGCAGCTATAAAGTACATTTAGTCCCCAGCTCATCTGCTCGAGGTGTACCGGGGCTGCTTCAAGTTATCATTTGTGCCAGTCATCATGCACAGTGCTTACTGCAGCAACGTCCCCAGCCTCAGCCAGTGAGGAGGATGCTGAAGCCTGGATGCCTGCAATGTCTTTCTTCGCTGCTCTGGGGCATTTTCGGAGCATTTTTTCTTTTCCTTTTATTTTCTCCATCCCATGGCAAAATAACAGAACAACACCTTACAGTATAATAGAAGCAAACACAACATTAATTACATTATGTAAAAAATGTAACATTATGTGCAGGGCTGTAGTCCAAACATAATTTCTTTATGCAGGTAAAAACCTTGGAATTAAACATTTATTCAGCATTTGGATAAATTAAGAAAATGATAACAATGTGGTTCATCAAACAAACTAATGCGTAAGATAATGGACACGGGTGTAATACATGTAGAGTGAAATGTAAGCCCTTATTTTCTACATAAATCAAAGTCCTGTTTAAGACAAGTATTTTAAAATCTGGTCAACCCATGGTTCAAAACATTGGGGTTTTTACGACTACAAACATATTTCTCTATAGTACTTTATTGCATTGTGTTGCACAGGTGTCCACCTCTTGTGAGCACAGAAATTCTGCTCTGCATTTATCATGCATCAGTACTGATATTTCCATCTCTAAATTAGAGTTCTCATCTAAATCTTCTGTGAATAGCTGACAACAATGCATGTATACCATGTTTCCATTAATATAATACTGTAAGAAGAGCCAAAGGTGCCAACAAGCATCTGTATAGCTGCCAGTGTTCACTATGGAAGGTTCTGCAGATTATCAGTGTGTATGAGATGTGTGTCAGTGTCATGAACATGCTGTGTCTGTATTCATCCTATCGCTCTTATCTTGTCCCTGATATATTGTTCAGGGTATGGGGATTGTCATAGTTTCATGTTAAATGATTACACGCAAAATATTGTAATACCGCATACTGTATGTTGTGTTTCTTCTCTTCCAGTCCCATTCTCTGGGATAAAGACGTATGTGGATCCAGACACATATGAAGACCCCACTCAGGCTGTGGAGGAATTCGCCATAGAGATAGACCCCTCATACATATGCATCGAGAGGGTGATTGGTGCAGGTAAAACGGACATGGATACACACACGTAGATGCTGTACTTACACAAATGTACACAAGCATTAACTCATACTGTGTACTGTACACGTGTGTTCTGTATTTATGTCAGGAATGTGTGTGTGCCACTGTTACTGTGTGCAAGAGGAATACATACAATCTTAAAATGCATGACTGGTATCTTGGTACAGTAGAAGTTATTTAGTGCATGTCATTATCTTAATGTGTAATATCTTAATCTTATTATTTCCTAAATTCATATTCAGGATTACAGAGAATATTTTACAAACGTCCCAGTGACATTTGTCTGGCACCTGTGATAAAGAAATTATCTAATTTTATGTTGAGTAACATTTTTATTTTATAAGAAATGTTTAACCTCATAAAGTTTGAGTTTAAAAGTTTTATAGCCACTCTTAGGAAGCTGATTTTAAAGTAATTAATGTATTGAACCTTAGAGGAGCAAAGCCAGTGCTGCCGGCTATGAATAATGATGTTCTATGGTTAATTAAATTGAACAGATTGTGCCTGTTATTTAGCCAAAGAGTAATTATGAGAGTGCTTCCCATTTGTCCAGTTTCTGTAACTTGGGCTCCATCTGGTGGAGGCAGTGTGTACTTACAAATATTTTAAATAGGGCAACTCTCATCTATTTTTTTAATATAATTTCATTCTTTTATTTTAAGTTTTCATTGATTAACCAACTGACTCGCGATGTT
Source organism: Gadopsis marmoratus (assembly GCA_036023855.1). Lineage (NCBI taxonomy): Eukaryota > Metazoa > Chordata > Actinopteri > Centrarchiformes > Percichthyidae > Gadopsis > Gadopsis marmoratus. The sequence continues at coordinate 24,782 of JAVQJF010044718.1, read as the reverse complement.
TATTTAACGTTGGAAGCAAAAACATACATTTATTCTTAAACTAAGAACAGAAAACATAATGATAGATTATATGGGCAACAATGGTTACTGTAACGCTATATATACTACATGTTGAGTTACAGTAACACCACACCACTTGGAATAAGTCTTATTATATATGAGAAAAAACATACTCTTTTTGCCTTGTGTTGTTTTGACAGGTGAATTTGGAGAAGTCTGTAGTGGTCGCTTGCGTATACCTGGAAGGATGGACATCGCTGTGGCAATAAAGACACTTAAAGGTGGCTATATGGAACAACAGAGGCGAGAGTTTTTGCGCGAGGCTTCCATCATGGGGCAGTTTAACAACCCCAACATCATCAGGCTGGAAGGAGTGGTCACCAACAGTAAGCTCTATATATGTATCTGTCTGTGTATATGTGTCTGCATAGATGTTCTTCTCTTCAGCTTCAGTATTAGTTCATAACATTCTTTACTTGTGTTTTACCTTTTCATCAGGCAGACCAGTAATGATAGTGGTCGAGTACATGCAAAATGGAGCGCTTGATTCTTTCCTCCGGGTAAGAGGGATACACAGATGTACACCTGTTTCCTGAGGAACTTTTGTCCTCCATACTTCATATTTGTCCTCTCTCTTCCTCATCACCCCTCCAGACACGTGACGGTCAGTTCACAGTGCTCCAGCTGGTCGGCATGATGCGCGGCATCGCAGTGGGCATGACCTATCTTTCAGATATGGGTTACGTTCACAGAGACCTAGCTGCTCGCAACATCTTGGTGGATGAAAGCTTGGTGTGTAAGGTGTCTGATTTTGGCATGTCCAGAATCCTTGAAGATGACACTGAAGCAGCCTACACTGCTACAGTGAGTGAGGCTCTAACAGTCACTGCAGGACATCACAATCTGACAGTTATTGCTGTTAGAAATGTTAAATTGCTCACTCTGCGTTATTGGTTTGTGTCAGGGAGGAAAGATACCAATACGCTGGACAGCACCAGAGGCTATTTCTTATGGAAAATTTTCCTCAGCTAGTGATATATGGAGCTACGGCATTGTCATGTGGGAAGTGATGTCATATGGCGAGAGGCCCTACTGGGAGATGTCCAATCAAGATGTAAGCTCCCGATCACATTAAAACCCCATAACCACTAAAGCATGAAACAACAACTAAATCCTTTGTAGTTGTCATTTCTGTATTTAACTTATTGATGTTCATCTCAGGTCATATTATCAATTGAAGAAGGCTATCGTCTGCCAGCACCAATGGGCTGCCCCGTGACGCTGCATCAGTTGATGTTGCACTGCTGGCAGAAGGAGTCTAGCCAGCGCCCACGCTTCAACAACGTGCTCTCTTTCCTGGACAAACTCATAATAAATCCCAGTAGTCTGCTCACTCTGGTGAATGATGTGCAGAGGTGAGTATCAGTTCATACACACATTGTGTGAAAAGGACCATACTGGTGGTTTTGCATGTTTTAGCCCTTCATTATACACTGTACATCACTATCTAAAGCATACTTCAAGATTTTACTGTTTTCCTACCTTCCAGGCAGCCATTGTTTTTAATTTCAGTAGGGCATAATAATTGTCTTGCGCAGACTTTAAACTTCTTTTAGATCCTGTAGGAAAGCCTCACAGTGAATAATCATTTTTATTAGTCATCACTGCATGGTAATGAAATTAAAAGAACAGACTGAAAAACACTTACTTGTTGATGGGTTCAGGATATTATGGGAAGTTTAAAATTGAAATGTTTGACTGTCAGCTCCATAGCGTTGCATTTATGTGTTGTTTGTTACATGAAACCCAGAGGGCAAACATTAAGCAAACGTGGACATCTTGAGAAAGATTATGTAAATGTGGTGCTCTCCTGCATCAAAGACAGTTCTTCAATAGCACACACGACAGCAAGGCAGAGATTTTAAAACCCTCCCTGCTTGGCATCACATCACTAGGTAATAATAATGTAGTTTTGGGGGGGAAATCACTTTTTTTTCATTTTTACTCATGCAAGTGTCTGCAAGTTGATTTTCTTTATACCAGACAGTACACTAAAGCCAATTTTGTTAAGGCAGTTTAAGATATGCATTGGTAAATAATTGCTAATAGTGTAGCATCTACACGGATTGTCGTTCAAAACCACTGGCATCATCATTCAAAGAATATTTAGTATTCAGCTCAACGATACGCTAACACTTGTATTTTTGTATTCCTTAACTTTCCGTTTGTAATAGCAGTTTCCCTGACTCCCCAGAGGACATGCCAGACTACCCTCTTTTCATCTCCATCGGCGACTGGCTCGACTCCATCAAAATGAGCCAGTATAAGAACAACTTCCTTGCAGCAGGATACACAACACTGGATTCCATTTCAACTATGAGTATAGAGTTGAGTGAAGCCAAATTATCCAGAGTGCAGCTACAGTATCAAAAGGCACACTAAAAGGAAAGAAATTAGCATCAAAGGAACAGAAAAAATGTGAAATTGTACTAAAATTGATTCCACTATTAAGCTTGGTCAAGAAAATATCTGTACAGTATGTGTGTATCATGTAGCTTTCCTTTAAATGCGTGTTATATTTTATTATTTTTATGATGATGCTATAATATTAAATGTATGTTCTGTCTTAATCATTGTATCATCATGAAGCTGCAGATACGTCACTCCAAGATGCAAAAACTTTCTGGACAATCTCAAATGAACTACATTGCTACTACTATTCTTACATCATTTTGTCCTGCTACGCTAAATGTGGTTAATGGTCATATTATTATAGTATTTATATATAGATTTGCCAATGTGTTTGATGCAGGTTAAAGTCAAGTGGACAACTTTATTGTTGCTGCACATCAAACGAATTCATTTGAAAACTGTAAATCTTCTTCTCCCCTTCAGCGACATCAGGCGTGTCGGGATCTGCTTGATTGGTCACCAGAGGAGAATCATAAGCAGCATACAGTCGCTTCGCCTGCAGCTTCACCACATCCAACAGAGTGGCTTTCAAGTGTGAGACCACTGCACAAACAAACAGACTGTGTATGCACACTGAGCTTGAAACAAACCAGAGTTCCTTGGCATCTTCATTCATCTAATTGCACAAACACCAGACTGTTTAGGTGTAGCAGGTACCACACACTCCTCGTGCGAGAGCAGTCCGCTGTGTTAACACACACACACTCATCATATTATGGATCATTATCAATACAGCCTCCACAACAACCAACCTCTGTCGCCGTTGGCCAAATGCGGTCTCTTTATTATCTCAGCAAATACTAGCATTCACTTGAATTTAGGACTTCTTGTCTCCAGTGTCTATTCAAGTGTTCACCAATACCTCTTCTCTTTCCAAGTGACAATCCAATGGTTTCTATTGACTTTGAATGGTCTCAAGTCTGTTACCTCATGACCAGAGAAGATGTGGATAAGATATAAGGTAATGGTAATGTATGGTACTGTATGTCATTTTAAAAACAACCTTTCCAGGTGATTAATGGAACAATTCACCAGAAATAAAGATTGACAGAATGGTAAATACAATCATGTTTTTTGAACTGAAGACCGCTGAATGTCTAAAGATTTTATAGAAATGTACATTCTATCCTCATGATAATGCAGTATGTCTTGTACAAAAAGTCTTGTGAAAGTTGTATGTTTTATTCAGTATGTTTGTTCCTTAATAAACAACCCTATTTTAATAGTCTCTCAGACTTTAACCACCACAGGTCGGAACATCCATCTCTCTTGAAAGCTGACTGTTAATTTCTCATGAAGTTTAACACACACACTTACACAGGTTGGATACCTGTATATGTATGTATGTATGTATGTATGTATGTATGTATGTATATGTATTGGATACCTGGATGCACGCTGTCTCTCAACCACACACATGCACAACAAACAGTGTCCTCTTAATTGTCACTCAAGAGTCTGACACGTTTTCTGGACATGAAGTACTGTCAGGTGAGTTTGTTATATGGGTGCTTATGGGAGGTTGGGAGGAGCCAAAGACAATTGCAGAATATGTGGCACACACTTCTGTTTAAAGCTACAGAATTTTACATTCCATGTGGCATACTGCATTTTTACAAAGGCATATGTTTTTGAACTTATTGTCTATATTTTACTGTAATTGAACATATGGATTTGCATAAATTAACTTACAAATGCAAAACCTGAGGAAATAGGTCAGTTGCTTTTGAAAGAGAAAAAAGCTGAAATTTAAAATAAAAGTGGCATGTATTCCAGCCTGCAAGCCTCCTACAAGAAGCCTACAAAATGTTTTCCATTTTGAGTTTGCTTTTCCCATTTTATATATTGCATCGCATCGCTTTAGCAGTGCACTGATCAGGATTCTTCAATTGGTGTTTCTGACACTGCCAGGATGTATGTATAGTTGTGTGTGTAGTTACTAAAACATCACAATCACATTGCTTTTTCAGGACTACAGTATCAGATAGGAGTCAGCCTGGTTTGGCCTGCAGGGGGCAGACTTGAGTCAGCACACTGGTCTCTCAGCAACACGGTGTAAATAACTCGGTCTTTTAGCTGTTGGCTGGGGATCATGAGAGTAGAAGAGAAACGAATTAAACATTGGTTTGACCGTGGTTATTTAATGAGCTAGTTTAAAGGAGCGTTCAGTGCATCTTTGAAGCAAGACCCCAAGGCTAAGTTACAGGTAAATTCCAGCGCTACGATACAGTCCGGGAAAATAGCGTGCAAGCTAACGCTAGCGTCACCAGCTAGCGTGTTAGCGCTACTGTAAACCCCATAACGATGAGCTAAGATAAATTAGGATTTAAACATGTTCACTTCATGCTGTCTCGCGTCTGTGGCTGTCTTGTAAAACTGGCGATATGAAGTACCTCGGAGGAATTGTCGTAGACATTAGATACTGCCTATGTAAACTAAATAAAAAAGTATTTAGTGGCTAAGCGCTGGCTAGGGCTACCTAGCAACAGTAACCACGAGATTAACTAAATAGATGTTAGCGAATGTTAATTACGTTAGATCCTGGTAAGAGCCCACTAAGCATGTTAGCTTAAGCTACCGTTAGCGAATAAAAGTCGACGAGATAATGTTATTCGTTAATAGTTGCACTGAGCCGTTGCTCTGAAGCTGTAATAAACACGGACGTCTTCTCGAACTTACCGAGTCTTTGCTGAAAGTCTGCTGCCTCTCGATGGTCTCGGGGGGGGGGGGAAGCGACACAATATTCGTGGTAGCAGCTACATTAACATTTTCGGTTTGCCTCAAAGCAGTAAATGTAAGTTAGAGCATACAGTAATAATTTCAAATGAGTAAAATGACACATATCACGTCTATGACTGATATGAGAGTAAATATCCGTAGACGTGCAGAATGATGTCTCTCTAGTGATGATGGTGATGGTGATGATGGGAACCTCTAGAACAACTGGGAAAGCCAGCAGTCTGTGCCAGAGATGCTGTTACCTGTGTAAATGCTTTTTTCTTGTAGCTCAGACAGGCAACAGATGGTTGCTTGCTAGCCAATGGGGCTGTTTGACAAGTTGGCAGGATGGCTGGGGTTGAAGAAGGAGGTGACTGTGCTGTGTCTTGGTCTGGACAACAGTGGAAAAACCACCATCATCAACCACCTCAAGCCCTCTAATGTGAGTCTACCCAGTGATGTTGCGTGGGATTGTAGTGAGTTTCTCACGTAACTTATGTCAGAAATGTCGTTCAGTTAGAAAGACGCACATGAGCGATTCATGTATTTGCCAAATTGGTGATTGCAAGAGTTCTCCATATCACGGCCTTTGTTTTCCTATAATAATCTGCGTTATCTTCCTATAATTATCTACAGAGCACATGCGTATGATTAACTAGCATGTTTCTGGTCATCTAGCAAGAAATTGACTTTACTGAAACATGTTGCTAATTTGTGCTCCCCGGTTTGGTTTCTATTTACAACATACTGCTACATTTGTCTTTCAGGCCCAGGCACAAGACATCGTCCCAACCATTGGCTTCAGCATAGAGAAGTTCAAGACATCCAGGTAGCATCGTAAAACAGCAACTTGTATACTTGTATAAAAACAAAAGTCCAAGAAATGTTATGTCATCGTCTCATAGTTGCGTATTTCTGTCTCAAGTAAATTCATTTAATTTTAGAGCAGGTCTGATATATTATGCTATGTTTTGTCAACTCAATACAGTCTGAATGAGTGTGTAAAAGATTTCTCTTTTCTTCTTGTAGTCTTTCCTTCACAGTGTTTGACATGTCTGGTCAAGGCAGATACAGAAACCTTTGGGAGCACTACTACAAGTCAGTGTGCCAGTGCTACAAAAAACACCAAGCCTATTTGCTGTTTATATATATATATACTGTATGTGTATTAATACCTGTGAGCGCTTTGTATTCTTCAGGGACGGCCAGGCTATCATATTTGTCATTGATAGTGCAGACAAACTGAGGATGGTAGTTGCCAAAGAAGAGCTGGACACGTTACTAAACCATCCTGGTATGTCCATGTATACATTTTACATGATTCTTGACCTTGGGCTTGAATTCCTGCCCTGTTAACTGTTGTTGTGTCTTTTTCTTCTCTATATACAGTCTAAAATGTGCACTATGCAAAGATCGGTGTTATTATTTTTGAAAAATGATCACACGCTAACTTTCTGACATGCCTCTCTCTCTCTCACTACAGACATTAAACACAGGAGGATCCCCATCCTGTTTTTTGCTAATAAGATGGACGTCAGGGAAGCTCTGTCGTCAGTCAAGGTCTCACAGCTGCTTTGTTTGGAGACCATCAAAGACAAACCCTGGCACATCTGGTATGAACATACATGCACACTTATTCACTTACCTTGTATGCCTGTTTGCCAATGCCATTTAGAAAACCGCAGGTATCACTGACTAATTGTAATCTGCTGTGTAATAATGCTCTCTGGTATAAGCATACAGTCCGAATACAACATGCTTTTTGTGGTAGTATCTAACCCACACCTCCACCAAAACAGCTGTGTAAATGACTATGTTCACATGCATGCAGTAAAGTGGTCACATGTCATATTATGGTAAATTATTTGCCATGTTTAGGTTATGCTGTGTATACAGACTTTGAAGAGCTGCAGCAAATACACAAGTAATTTCCCCTTTTTCAAAAAAGAAAAAACACACCACAGCGTAAGCCTGCCCATCTGTGGTGTCCCGCAGCAGATACAATGGCCAGCCAGTAAAAAAGTATAAAAAGATGTGGTCACTAGCCTCCACTACCTTTACTTTACTACAGGAAACTATATGGTGCATCTTAAATAGCAGTTCTGTATACTGCTCACTGCCAATATTTGTGTGTACCTAAGATCCCTATAACACTGTGTGAGTTGGTGCTGGTGGTTAAATCCAAACATGAAAGAAAAAACATACTTCCTACACTAACCCGATGAAAGGGTCATGATATCTTCAGTTCGGACATTTCGCCACATGCTGCTGCCTGCACAGGGTGTGAAGAAACACAGCAGCAAAATATACTTCTAATAACAACACTCAAAATAAACATCGATTCACAAGAATGACATACAAAACAAAGAAAAGCTGAGTTTTGTGTAACATCAAGGTGACAAGATTATCAGAGTTGAAGTTGTTTCTTCATTATTTTATCTGTCAGGATGTGACAAAGCAATCACTTAAAGGTTTTTTGCTTGTTTTTTATTGTGTTACTATGTTTCAGCGCCACTGATGCAGTGAAGGGAGAAGGTTTACAGGAGGGAGTCGACTGGTTACAAGGTATGCTGACTGTGATGGTGTGCTGAGCTCACAGTGCAGTTAGACATTTGTTTACTATTAAGTGTAGAATATACCGTATGTGTATCAATTCACCTTTTGTAAAAAATAAAAAAAACACAAAAACCCTTCCATTTAAGAAAGGGGGAGTTTGTGTGTATAGAAGCAGAGTAGCAGGAGCCTCTTTTAGTCTTTTGACATAACGTCATTTTTGCTAAGCTAACATCTCAAGTTTATCTGTGGATATAATGATGGCAATGTACACAATGTTTTATCTGTGGCTCACTTTGTTGATGAATACAAATGTGCCGTAAATCAGTTTTGCTGTGTAATGGACTTAAATTAGTTGTTAGCAACTGAGTGCAGACATGGCCATCAACAATTTTACTCTGATGTTACTGGAAACATGATGATCTCATCGCTTGGCCTATTAGTTTATGGTTGGATGGTATAGTTTAGGTGTTTGTAATTGTGACATTTCAAAGGGTACATTTATATTCCCATTACTGTGTCCATTACCTTGTGCTTTTAACCTCATTTCAAGCATTAGCAAATGTTTAATCTTACAAATGTGTAGAATTTGAAAATGTCTTTATTCACATAACTTTGTATTAACCTGAAAAGTGTGGTCTGTTCCATTACGTCAACATCATCTTTTTTTTTTTTTTTTATGATATTCATATCCTTCTATAGATCAAATTAAACAGTGAGTACTGGGTGTTTAGTGTTGTGTTATTTATTGTGTTACTGTGTAGCTGTAGAAGATTGTTTTAATTACAAAATCAACTCCCCTGCTTTTTCCACACCATGTTTACTGTGTTATTGTGACTTTGAGCCACATGGCTATGATGAACAAACGGTAAAGTATCCACATGCTCAATATGTTGGTTCCTTCCATTATGAGAGACAGTTGTATATAAATGACACAGCTTTTTATTGTTTTTTTTTTTTTTACATAACTTGTGTTTCATATTTTTCCAGATCAAATCAAAACAATGAGAACATGAGGGCATGAGGGTGGACACATCGGAAGTAGCAGCATCCGTGGAGGTCTCTTGTGAAAGACAGGTTGCCCCTGTTTTCAGAGGTACCATGAGATGGTAATGTTTTTAAGGGGGAATTTAGATGGTTCTTGGAATGGAAAAACGAGCCCATGATTTTATTCTCTGGTACCAGTAATAACAGTGAAATGCATCCACCAAAAGTGCTAAGTGAATGAGAAACATACAAATTCATTATTATCATTCAATCTGATAAATGCAGCTATCTGAAGGGGAAGTAAAAAATCTATTTCCATTGTTATTATCCCTCCCATTTCTCAATATCTTTGACTAACAGGCTCACATGATTATGATAAGCTATAGATTCACTTGAATAAGTTTATTTTGGTTGGTGCTGTCTTCATTTTAGGGAGCATGAATACCTGGGATAATATATTGGTATGTGGTATTTTGCAGATTTTAGCTCTTGAACTGTGTCCAACAAATGGTAGTATGTGCAAGCCGCCCTGAAGAGACGGCATGTTTCACAACTGGTTGATTCAGACTGGCACTACATTATACCAGTTATCTAAACTCGTGTGAATGATCTGTCATTTTATCCTTAAAAAATTGTTTCCACCTCTGAAATATGCCAAATGCTCTGCTTTTTTCTTTATTTTCTTATGTCTCTCTGAGCCTCTGTAGATACTTTATTATTTAGTTTGAAGCATCACAACAGTTCAGTAAAGGATCATTTTCTTCTTCAGCAGAGTAAATTCCAGTGCACGCTGCCTTTCTCTAACTTGCAGATAGGGCCATCTCACTGTCGCATTAAAAACCACAGTTACTATATATTTACTGCATCTAATGTTTAATGCAGCTCTGCTCATGTTGCATTAATGTTGCTCTTTTGTGAGTAGCTGTGAAAATATCTTTTGCGTATTGAAGATTAAATGTTTTCCAGGAACCAGTAGATTTAATTGTACATATTGTTAGTTGTGGCAAAGTGTACATATAAAGTTAACTGAGCTGTAGCGAGTGATAAAACGATTGTCATAAAGTGAATGTTGCGATAATTAGCATGCAAAGTTTGCTTAAAAATCAAAAGTTCTCTTTACAAAGCAATTTTTCAATTAGTCTTTTTATCTTTGCCTTATTTCATTGCTCAAAGAAAAAAATGTAATCAAACAAAATGCTTCTTACAATTTACTCATTTTACTTCAGTGATTCAAAGGCAGACAACTGGAAAAGAAAAAAATCACCTGCTCAGTCTGCACGACGTTTTTAATGCAAGCCTTTGATCCTCTTCTCTGAAAGCTTGCATTACAAACCACTTCAGAGTGTGTGACTGCTTTTCAGTCTCGGCTCCATCACCTGAACACAGCTTCATAGCAAGTGGGAGGTGTTTCTCTGCTTTTGAGTAGTTTCAAGGCAAAAAGAAATAACTGACAAAATGTATGATTAAATATTTAAAATAATAGTGTTTTATTTTATATACTCTGTGGGATCTTGTTCATAAATGTCTCAAATAAACTTTATTTTTAGTTCTACAAATATCACAAATTGCAGAATCTACAAAAACGGCTTGTAAAACATTCCAAAAATAATTCTTCCCCCCCAATAACACTTGAGGTGAATATAGACCGAAAATATCACGGTACGATTACTAATGGGTGTCCTTAGAGTCGTGTTCACTTTCAGGACTGTACCATACAGCACTAAGCACTATACAACAAATCGAGGATGTTTGATTAACATTAAGACACTAATATCTTTTTTTTTTTTTTTAAAGAATATTCAAAAACAATGGACAAAACTATTCCTTTTCGTTCTGTGAATTAAGTTATTTAAGTTATGAATGTTAGTTTTTGTTGCAAGGAGACATTTCCAGTGGAATTTGTTCTGTTACTTTCAGCCCACTGATATTTATGTCATTTTTATACTACCACCGGGGAGCGCCCAAGTCCAAAATATAAAAATTGTACTGATGTGTTGCTTTACGGACACCACATTGATTTTGTAATATATTGTCTGTTTGTATAACTGTAAGACATTTCGTGTCTGTGCTGATTTACGGAGAGAGGTTTGGTCAACTTTCATGTCCTCCAGACATCTCACTTCATATTTTTAAAACAAGAAGAGGGTCCTTGTGAGATCATGTTTCATGTCCTGCAGACATCTAATTCAAAATGAGGACCCTCTGAGCACAGGGTCACTTTAGCATCAGAGATGTTATAGATTCTACTTCAAGCTGTATCATCAAATGAGCTGTAAAATGTATTTTTGTTTAATACATTGTATGCGTTCATTTTCAAAGAATAAATTCTATAGGAAATGAATATTGTTTTATGATTTGGGGAATAATGGCTCTCTGAGTCTGTGTTATCTGTGGATCTTCTCTCTCTCCTCTCTCTCTCTCTCTCTCTCTCTCTCTCTCTCTCTCGTGTGAACATCTTGAGCGCTGCCAGCGACAGCTGCTCATTAAACCTGAAGTCTTTGGCCCCTGAGCAATTTATTTGGTTAAACATAAACATTCATTTATACACGTTATATGGATTCCTGATATTATGCTATGCAGCACGCCAGTTGATTTTGGAAAACTGCGCTCTATGTAAATGTTGATATAACCACCCGATTAAGGAACGTGTATGTGGCTATTCAAGCCACAAACGCATACAGGCTTCAGCTTCAGTGTTTGGCTTGAAAAGGTGTCACGGTCATGTGCCAGCCATCTGTCAAACATGCAGTTAGGAACCTTTCCAGCTGTCTTCCGGATGTTTCAGAGTTTGGCACCAGTAATGCAGATTCACTTGTCAGATGTCAAACTAAATCCAATTCATGTAACATTATTCTAATTTCTCAACGTATTGGGTTGTCTTTATTTGAAATTTTAAAATCGCTGACCAGTTCTGACCTCACAGGGTGTTCATCGTGGTGGGAATAGACAAAACAGATTGATTAAGTCTGAAATTCTTTACAGACTAAACATCAGAAATAAATACTTGCATCATATAATGAAATGACCAACAGATACAGAGAACATGAAAATTTTAAATGTGAATATAGTAAAAAACAAAAAAGAATGGATCACCACACAAATCACACATTGTGATTCCGTCTCAACAAATTTAATTAAAATCAATGTAAACGTTTTGTAGCAATGGAAACCTTCATCCAGCTATATTAGCCTCTGTCCATGGTTCTGAAACGGTTCTGTTGCCAGCAGGGGGCGCTGTGTGCGTTTAGTGATTAAAATGAGCTTGTCACCCTCGCTCTTGATAGACCGCCAGACAGCCTTTAGAAAATAACTTCTCCGTCACGCTGTTTGTACGCGTCGGTCGTTAAACTGTGCGCGCGCGCGCGTGCGCGCCAGGGCTTTTTAAAGTCATGCTGTATCATTAAATCTCTCCTCCGCTCTTTTAAGGATCCATCCTAATTGGATGCCTGTCAGTTTTGACAAGAGGAGCCCAGATTACACTTCAGGCAGAGGAAGCAATTAAGTCGCCGCAGTCCACTGAGATGTGCGCAAAGGAAAGTGCACGAGGGAGGAAAGTGGCCGACACAGTGCACTTAAATGAGTCCTAATTGTTAGGCCCAAGAGAAAGGAGGAAGAACTTCGTAAAATGCACTTTTATCGTGACTTTATATGCATTAAATGTAAGCGATGATTCATTTAACGCAACGCAGCAGCCTCCTCTGGTCCGGTGAAAGGTCATTTGCGGGTGTGAAAGGTGAAAAGCCGCCTGGGGAGCGAGGAGCGGCGCAGGAAAGGCAGGAAGTGTTGGAAGGGCCTCGAACGTAACGCTCTTCCACACATCGGTGATTATTTAACGTGTAAAGATCCACGTCGTGTCAGTCAGTGGGTGAAAAGAAAGCACGATGCCCCCCCCCCCGCAGTCAGACGGCCGCACTGTGACGGTGCTCATTAAGATGTTTGGCTCCTCTGACGTGTGCATCCGTCCTCTGACGGCACCTGCCCCCTTATAAGCCTCGAGTCACCCGGAGACCTCCACCGACGTTTCCTTTAGCTGTTCCTGGCGGTGCAAAGCGGGACGAGGCTCTGCTCTCCGGTCCCCGCCTCAGGTGCCCCCCCAGCACATGACTCAAGGACCAGGTGAGGCCACATCTTAAACTTGTTGAGGATTCAGAGGATAACTCTGTTTTTAATTTCTTGGGGGGGGGGGGGGGGATCTTGAGGTGACCGGTCGTTAGGATTTTGGACGAGGCAGTCTCGGACATGGTTTTCGTCATGAACTCTGCGCGTAATTGGACTTTTACGCGCATGTGTTGCGGACGGAAGGACACACGCGAAATAGGAAACCAGCTGTAATCATCTTCAAACCAATTCGCACAGATTTGTTTCGTTTACTTTACATTCGCGTGAGTTGACCTGTGGCACTTAATGCGCGTCGTTGCCTGGAGGAATATGAACGTTCATCACAAACTCGGGTTCCGGTTCTTGTCTTTCCGCTGAACTTCTTAGACGTTCAGAAGTGACCCGAGATCAAAGACACGCTCCTAGAAAGGGGCCACGGGAGGGAATCCTTCCTTTTAACGCGTGTTTGTGGTCAGTTGATCCAAATAAAACAGAATCAGAATGAAAATGCTCTGTTTCTGAACCGAACCGAACCGAACCGGTACCGTTGCTTGATATGTGACCCTCTGCTCTCCGTGCAGGACTCCCTGCCCTGCCGCTCCTAGGACGATGACCATCCACGTAGAGGGGCTTGTGGCCATCGCGATCTTCTATCTGCTGATCCTGTTCGTGGGCATCTGGGCGGCGTGGAAGAACAAACACTCCGGGGAGGCGGAGGGCACCGACCGCAGCGAGACCATCATGGTCGGAGGGAGAGACATTGGACTGTTCGTCGGTGGATTTACCATGACGGGTAACAAATGACAACCTAGATCTGTTTTGAACAAGTTCAGTCGTTTCTTCTTTGTAACACGCGAAGGATCAGCTGTTGCATGTGAATATAGTTCCAGTTGGTGTGACTTGTTTCAGTGTGGGGCTTTTCAAGTAAGTGCCAACATTTTCACTCCACCAGCTTTAAGACACATTCTTTGATTCAAAATTGACTTGCAGTGGCACTTAGCCCACTTTAAGAATAAAAATTGTTTGAATTAACACTTATTTTAGCATAAAATTCTTCTCTAGATGTTTTATTAGCAGAAATGCCTAATAGATGTAATTCTTCAATCTGATTTAATCTAGTGGTTAAATGTTTTTTTCTCTGTGTGTGTGTGTGATATTTTCAGCAACCTGGGTTGGAGGAGGATACATCAATGGCACGGCTGAGTATGTGTATCTACCGGATTACGGCTTGGCTTGGGCACAAGCTCCCTTTGGATATGCCCTCAGTCTTGTTGTGGGTGAGTGGTCATATGTGTTGATCGTGTTTAAAACAAAGTATAATACAGGTGTGATATTACTCATAAGGAGGAGCACAACCAGGGATTTTGGGTCTTTTGCACACTCACCAGACATGTTTCTACCCATTTACACTCTAACACACCCCACACGTTAATATGCTGACTTACTGACCACATACCTCATTGATATGATTCGGTTTGGTTGCTTTGTTTGCTAATCAAACCTTCACCACTGGTAGTCTGTGCAGGAAAATCCTTGTTCAATTACCAACCTCTTTTATTGTTTTTGTTTTTATTTGAAACAAATCTATTTTAAGACACAGTGGTAAATAAAACCATATATAGATATAAATGTACACTTGAGAACTACAAAAGGCAGTCTAGATATAGGGGTCCTCTCTAGGCCAGGGGCTCTGGACAGATGTAATGTGTCCACTCTTTGTCCCAGGTGGTCTTTTTTTCGCTAAGCCCATGCGCTCACGGGGTTACGTCACCATGTTGGACCCGTTCCAGCAGCTGTATGGGAAGCGCATGGGTGGCCTCCTCTTCATACCCGCACTCATGGGTGAGATCTTCTGGTCCGCCGCCATCTTATCCGCCCTTGGTAAGTTCATGTTTCTGTCTACGATAAAATAAAAGATTCTTGTTGGCAATAAGATCGAGGCGTGTTTGTCTTTTTGTCTATGTGATGGTGCAGTGGCCATAATACCTGTTTATCCCTGACCTTAGGTGCTACTCTGAGTGTCATCGTGGACATTAACATCAAGATGTCGGTGGTTATCTCAGCACTCATTGCTATCTTTTACACCCTGGTTGGAGGACTTTACTCTGTGGCCTACACTGACGTCGTGCAGCTCTTCTGTATCTTTCTTGGCCTGGTAGGTTTATGTAGCAAGTAGTGTAATTAGTTGCCATTCTTGAGTAGATTTACTGTATTTGTCGCGCCAAATGTACTTTGACCTTGACTTAAAATACGCAAAATCACTCCACAGTGACATGAAATGACACTGCAATTATTTATTTGGAACACATAGTTTAGAAATGATCAAAATAAACTTAATGTCCTTGTTTCTGCCTGTCTACAGTGGATCAGTGTCCCCTTTGCTTTGACCAACCCTGCGGTGTCAGACATTACCGTTACTGCAGTGAAGCAGGTGTACCAGTCACCCTGGAGAGGCAGCATCCAGAAGGGCGACACCTGGGTCTGGATCGACAACTTCTGCCTCCTGGTACAATCACCACAAGTTATTCATCTGAATTATTCAGTGCTTTCTCAAACTGGAAAAAGGTCTAAAACCGACAATATTGAGGAACTAAATGCCACAATGCTGAGACTATTTGTTGATTAATCTTGTAGTTGATTGTCAGAAAATGAATTAGTTATCATTCTGATCATGAATCCAGTCATTTATGAAGTGAAAATACTGAATGTTGCTGGTTACAGCCTTTCAAATGTGAGAATTATGTCTCTGGTAAACTGTGACGCACATTTGTCTTTATTTTAATTTTGTAGACAGAGACTACAAATTGATTCATGTCATAAATAATCTATAGGTGAATCAGTCATGATAATAATTGTTTGTTGCAGCCATAAAAAGCCATAATTCTGACATTTCTGTGTTACATCTTTCTGCATTTTCTAAATTGTCATAATTTTCTTCCCTGTCGAATGTTGGACTTCATTCACTGGTCTGTAAATGTGCTGCAGATGCTTGGAGGAATACCCTGGCAGGTGTACTTCCAGAGAGTCCTGTCAGCCTCTTCGGCCACCTACGCCCAGGTCCTCTCCTTCCTGGCTGCTTTCGGGTGCCTCGTCATGGCTGTGCCCTCCGTTCTCATCGGCGCCATCGGGGCCTCCACAGGTTAGAGAGCTCACACATGAGCTGGCATTATGCACAGACTGTCTGTATTTGTGGGAGGCTCTGGATGGGTCTGTGTTGCTCCTAGATCTGAGAGAGCCTGGTAAATAGCAGCTGGCTCACCTCATCCATAATGAAGAAGCACTCCGTTTAATAACCACGCTGGTCGTGTAAATATTACATTACAGGGAGGCAAGGGACCAAATTAGAGGTTTGATCTCCAGATTTTTAGGCGTCAAATTCCTCTGCAAACATCTGAATACGCAACTGTTTTGTCTTGTCCTAACAGAAAAATAATAAATATGAGCTATCGCTATGTAAAATTAAAATGGCAAAAAAAAAAATCGCAAACAGTTGAACCTTGCTTCTTCCCATTATCAGTAAAATCTTTTTTATTGAGTTTCAGACTTTTGCCAAACTGGTTTAATGATTCTGAACAAGAAATGTTGCAGTGCTATCATGTCATGATTGTTAATGATTGTGCAGGTTTGATGCAGTTTTGAAATTGTAATGCATGAGTTTCAAACCGTATATTGAGTAAGCTATGGCTTCATTTTTCATTATATTTCAGTATTATATGAATGTTTATTTGCAAATGTTGAGTTTCTCTGGAGGTCATGTGGTTGATTTATCTATTTATGTTACAGTACATGTATACTGGTATAGGATGTGTCGTTCTAAGTGTTGATTAACTCTTTCCCTTGCTCAGACTGGAACCAGACAACTTATGGTGCCATTCCTCCTAAAGAGAAGGACCAAGCAGACATGATTCTACCCATCGTGCTCCAACACCTTTGCCCGCCGTTCGTCTCGTTCTTTGGCCTGGGTGCAGTGTCTGCAGCTGTCATGTCATCGGCAGACTCTTCCATCCTTTCAGCGAGCTCCATGTTTGCCAGGAACATCTACCAGCTTGCCTTTAGACAGTCGGTAAGTACATGTGTGACAGTTGTCTCTTTATACGAAATCCATGTGTAGACAAAATTAACTTGGCTACACATGTTTTGTTGGCTTGTCTTCTGCATGTCACACAATGCTTTTCCCACTCCCCTTGGTCTCCTCAGGCATCTGACCGTGAGATCGTGTGGGTGATGCGTATCACAATCTTTGTATTCGGCGGTCTTGCCACGTTGATGGCGCTGGTGACGGGGACAGTTTACGGCCTTTGGTACCTGAGCTCAGACCTGGTTTACGTCATCATCTTCCCCCAGCTGCTCAGTGTGCTCTTTGTCAAAGGCACCAACACGTACGGCTCGGTGGCTGCCTACCTGTTCGGCATGGTGTTGCGTATAGGTGGAGGTGAACCCTACCTGCAGCTGCCTCCTTTCATTTATTACCCTGGCTGGACCATTGAGCAGCGGATACACCACATCACTGGAGAAATTGAGGAAGTCGTCATTCAGAAGTTCCCTTTCAAGACTGTCTCTATGCTCTCCTCCTTTCTTGGTAACGTTGCTTTCTCCTACCTAGCAAAGTACCTGTTTGAGAGCGGCAAGATTTCCCACAAATACGACTTTCTCGACGCGGTGGTGTCCAAACACAGCGGAGAGATTATGGATAAGACGACGCTTGTAACTCGTGGCAACAACATCGGGCTGTCAGAGATGGCACCCGTCAAACCGCGGCTGAGCGTGACCTTGGCAGCCGCCTTCACACGCCGTGACACACTGCCGGCGGAACCGGTGGAGGAGGAGGAGTCTAGCCCTGACTCCTCCCACCATGATGAAGAATGACAAACTCAGGGTGTGATTAAAAATCACATTTAAAAATTAAAAAAATTAATTAAAAAAAAGTCTGAACATGTGACTGAACTGCCAGAAGATTGGTGACTGGATAGCAACAACTATGAGACAAGAAGCAAACATCCTCCCTTGGGACTACAAAGTACCACATCCTGCTCGTGGTGATTGGATATTGGATTGGACATGAAGTTGTCTATCTGTGAAGTACATCAAACACACACACAAATATATAGTACTTGTAGATAGTTTGGTGTACTGCATATTCATCCTATTTTGGAAGTGGGTTGGAGAAAACTGTTCCGAGACCCTTGCTTCATTTGATTTTCAGTCACTAATAAGAGATTTAGATCAGATTAGATAAGAGATGCTGCATACAGTGGTGAAATATTTCATCAGAAATGTGACAAAGAATGACAAGGCACTTTATAAGAAGTGACTGACAGCACAACTGTGGTGTGGAAGGAGGGAATTTACCAATATGTGTATATGTGTACAGAAATCATTACACAAATCTGATTGTGAGACAGTAGAAGTGAAATAGATCAACAGGAAATTATGGCAAACAGGACAATTTATAGCTTCAATATATGACATATTGAAACTATATTGAAGCCAATAAATTTATGTTATTCACATTTGCTCACACTGAAATGACTGGGATTTGATAAAAAAAAATTAACACATTACATCGACTGTAATGTCATAAAGTGAAATACATCAGACACGTTAAAACACCTAAAACAAATTTTCTCTCACGTGCATTATTAAATGTTATTCACTGACTGTGAATCAAGAAAGAAACAATCCATGTATCATGCCGAGTAGAAAATATACAATCAGTAGTGATGGACTTGACGCATTAACCAATATTCTGTCAGTTTTAATCATAAGAATCAGTGTAAATGGTATTTAAAATGATCTTGTATTTAAACTGCCTTAATGAAGCTCATAAGAAGAGATACTTTAATTTACACAGTTCTGACTGGACTCTGGTCAGACTGCAGTGAACAAAGACTTGAAGATGAATGTAACCTCTACAAAAGATTCTATCATGTAGTGTACTTCTACTGCTCTTTGTGCATATTTTTGTTTGTGATTTTGCAAAGTCAAACAGTAGCTGTTGCAAAACAACGTGGCGGCAGGTTCTGTTTTTCAAATCGGTCCTTTATTCATTGTTAACAGCAGTGTACAGATGTGTTGTTTTCTGTGGTGTGTATGTTTGTATAAATATGGAGATAAAAAGCTATATAGATAAATAATGCTGGTTAAAATCTATTCATATAAGATGGAAAGGATGCTGTCTAAATGGTTATTTATTTTTGATGTCATAAAAGATGAACCAATAAAAAAAGACAAATTATTTCAGGAACAATATATAAATTGCACACTTTGTAAGAAGAGAAAATAGGTATTTCACATGTGTTTTGTTGGCTCAGTCTTAAAAAATCCACTTTGAGAATATTGCTTTCACTTAATGTACTTCCCTTATTTTCAAGATTTCCACTAAATTAGATTTTAGCGTGCGTCGTGTTTTTGTACATGTCTTTTTGTTGTCGGTCGAGCTGGAACATGAAGAGCGTTGTGATCCTTCGGCTGTGTGGGTTTTCATAGCAGTGGTACCTGATCTCTTGAAACCTACGTTGGCTTGGGACATGGGCTCAAACTAAAGGGGATTCTTCTTCTTGTATGTTTAGAACTTTAGAGGCCTGAAAAGGTCAAATTAACTAGTAATTTAAAAGAAAGAAAAAGCAAAGATTAGAAAGAAGCCTGAGATGTAACATTTTTGTTTCCAGAAAGGGGATTTTCTTAATCATTTTATGTCCACTGGAGCTCATTTGAATGATTTTTATGTTTTCTGTGTATAATTTTAAGCTTAAAGGCTGCCCGTTATTGTAACATACATGTGATTTTGAAAATGCCTTTCCTTTAGAAAAAGGCTTACATTGAAGTTGCAGCTGGCCCCAATCTCTTTCTTGTCTGTCAGGCCCTTCAGCTAGCTGGGTGGTGGGCAGAGAAAGAATATGTCCAAAAACGTGACTGAAATTACAATCGCTTGGCTTACGTCTTTGTCCACGGTGAAAGACAGCATCTTAAAATAGCTCTCCGTCTCTGGTTATTTACATTACCTTAAGTGCTGCGCTCCCTTTCAGGGAGGAGTCACCCGGGGATGGGTGAGGTTGCCAGTGGTCAGGCAGGGAAGATGGACTTGGACGGGGGCTAAATGGGGCTGTAGCTTACTGGCGCTCGTTGCATTACAATCCACCAACCCTGATGCGCAGAAATGACGCAGGTGCCCCACCCATCCACTGCACCGCCTCCCTCCATCGCTGGCGTCCTTTTTAACGTCCTTGAGAACTAATACCAATCCCATAAAAAGAAGAGAGGTTGGAGAAAAAGAGGGAGAGAGCCCCATCTCCATTCATAGAAAGTACCTCAGAGAGCACTCATGCTAATGAACAATTATGAAGGAAAACTGTCGCGTGTCCAAAAGTCAGCCCATTTATTTACGGCTTTACGTACAAGCAGGCCGTCATTGGGGGATGGTTTTGGCGTAGGACTCTCTTCTAGAGAGCATTTGGATGTAAACCAAAAACATACTTCATTCATTCATAAGTGCTGGATATATTTAGAACGTCCTACGATGTCTTTCCAGGAGTCATTGATATTTGGCCTGTGGAGATTTTTGTCCTGTATTTGTAATCTATCATTAACACATTTTTGAACATTTGTTTCGATCCTCTTCTCTTCCCTTCTAAGAAAGCTCATATTAATGAACTTAGAGCGCTTTGCTTTTACATTTATTATTAAGAAATCTTAAGGACTTGATCAACTAAAAACTACCCTTCTGTCTTGGTCTGGAGGTGTCTAATTAGAGCCCAAAAGGAGAACCAGCTGACATTGGGCTCTGGCTCATGGACAGACAACATGTTTAAAAATGTGAAACTGAACAATTTGTCACTATGTTTTATCTGCTACAGCTGTCCGACATATTTTCTCCAGACAAACCTTAAGAGATAAAAGGGGATTCTGGGAATCGAGGTCCCACTAGAGGAGATGAGAGATGAGATTACAGAGAGCAGACGCTGCATTCAGATACACATCTAATGTGCTGGAGTCGGGTACGACGTTAGAGAGAGGACTGAAAGCAAGATGACTGTCCAGGTATCGCACGGCTTGCTGCAAATGTTGTTTAATATAGGATGCTGGGTTTTATTTGTTGTTGCTGTTTAATTTTTAAAAAGCTTGGAATCAGACCCAAATTTGCACTTGATAGCTTAAGCACTGATATTGTATGGTACATTTTATCTAATTTCAACTAACATAACTGGCTACCATCGTAAATAAATGAGGTGAACACAATAGCATCAACAAATGTACAATATATTAAAATTCACTGTAAGAACAGCTCAAAGTGGCGCCTCAAACATCACCAAACGTTTTCTGTTTTAATAGAATTTCAACATTTAGATTAATTTAAGGTCTATACATTAAAACAGTATATATATAGTACAGTGGTATAATGATATAATAGTTGGTGGGTTTTATGGTTTTTCATATTTACCAGGTTTTCAGGTTAGTTCAATTCCCTTGTTAAAAAAAAAAAAATCTGAAATCTACATCTAGTCCTTCTCCCTCTCCCTTGAAAACCCCAGAATCGGTTAATACGTTGCACTGCACTGCTCTGGAGGCTTCAAGTTTTTACATTGCAATTGTGTAAGTTCAATTCAAACACATTCTCATATGTGCACAGAGAAACCTTCCCCCTTCATTCTGCACAGTGAAGGCCAGACATCCAGGTGAAGTAACAATATGCACATTTTTGATTTTTCAGTGGAATGGGGCTTTAACATTTCTTATTGTAAGCCCAGGAAAGGTAAAACGTGTGATTTGAACATGTGTAGAGCATCAGATGTGGTTTCTGGATTGTGACACAAGGCAGCTCATATCTCATCTGAGGCTGAGACACCACCATCATGTCGGCAGGCCACTATTTATGTCCTTCTTAAGTAATGTCCCC
Source organism: Gadopsis marmoratus (assembly GCA_036023855.1). Taxonomy (NCBI): domain Eukaryota; kingdom Metazoa; phylum Chordata; class Actinopteri; order Centrarchiformes; family Percichthyidae; genus Gadopsis; species Gadopsis marmoratus. The sequence goes on along the minus strand of JAVQJF010044718.1, from coordinate 3,061 downwards.
TGTAATTTAATTGCAAGGCAGCTAATTGAAACATTGCAAAAGGACGAGGGATGGAGAAGGGGAGGAGACAAAGAAAAGAGATGTAGGTTTGAGAAGAAGATATGCGAGATATGTGCACGTGTGGTATATCAATGTAAATGTTAATTATAAATAGATTCAGAGTTTTGGACATATTGGCACAAACATACAGCTTTTTTTCAATACATGAGTACCAAACACACACGCACACCATACGATAATGTCATGTCTAATTGTTTCCCATATATCTCTCCATCTCTTCCATTAGTCCCTCTAAGCAGCTGTGGAGCATCTTTAGCAAAATGAATGTAGCGGCTGCTCTAATCGAATCAGCCCCAGGAACCTAATTATAGAACCAGCTTTGTTCCACTCGGGCTGGCTGCAGGTACACCGTCTTGGGCTCACCACAGGGATGAGGCGAATGCTCTGCAACCAGCAACCCCCCCAATCCCCACCCCCGCCGAGTACTTCACTGATATAGAATTAGAGAGTCAAATAGTTACTCAGATCTTTCAAGACTGGATTGACTGAAGTGTTGGAGAGCAGTCAGCTCCAATGGATCAATGAGAATCAAATTGTTCCTGTATGTATCAACAGTCGGTGGTGCACTGGTTGAGAATGAGAAACAAAAAAAGCTCATGTGAAATTCATGTGCATGAGCAGCAGTCATGTCTGTGCACCACAGCTTTAATTTCTGCAGTTGTTTTTTTATTTCTTTGTGTTTTGGTTCAATATGTTAATTGATTTTGTACTTTTTTTTAACAAAGTAAAAGTGTTTTATAATTGATTTGGCTCAGTTCTCAATTTCACTGTGCAAACCTCTTCATGCAAAGACTTAAACACAAAATGCTGTGCTTACACACAAAGTGCAAAACCCTAAATCACATGTTCAGGTCAGATCACTCAAAGAGTTTCTCCTTATTTTAACAACAGTTTCCCTGGTGAGTGGCATTGCAACATGTTTGCTATATCTAGTATCTATCGTGTCTAGCATATTGAATTAATAAAATTAAAGTTTTTAATAGTCACTCTTACTCTGTATCATTTTAAATGCCGACTTCTGCATAAAATGAAGCACTTCTTGTTGCTCTGTGTGTAATTGTCTCTGAAATTACTTTTGATGTGAATTAATTACTGTATCACTGAATAACTGTGATGACAATTTTATGTTTAAAATCGTGATGTTTTGACAAACTTGCAGCCTGATTGTAGAGTTTTTAAAATCTTAAATCTTAAAAATATCTTAAAATAAAGTCTGAGCCAAAGTTAATGTAACATTAGTATTTTTATTTCTTTATATTCTGACTTGTCTTTATTCATATAAGAGCTGCCCTGCCATACAACACGGTCCCCTCATCTCTCTTCTAAAGACGGGAAGGAAGGAGCATGCTGGATGGAGAGTCATTTTTCTCATCCCATAGAAAGTCAGTAGGTAGAATAATGTAGCAGCCACACACACACTAAAAGCACACATTAGCCCCAGGGGACCTGCTCACTCTCAGAATGAAGACACTGAGGGAGGGAGGGAGGGTGGATTGGACCCACACACACACATACGGTCCCCAGTGGTGGGGGTGGGGGCACACAAACGTTTGTGTGGAATATTATTTTATTTTCATAGCCTTAAGATTTTAGATGAGAGAATTAAAAAAATAATTGTAAGGCTACAACACAAGAGATTTAGTTAAATTTGACAATTTCATTCTTGATGCGACTGCTTGCGTTACATTGCGTTACACTGACTGCAGGAGACTCTGCATTGAGGGACAGTAATGGTGACGCACGAGAGAAGAAACAGGACAAAGGCAGGAAGAAAATGTTAGGAGGGTCGTGGTACCTCTTAGCTCATCCCGACACACATCAGCCTCCAGCCCTGTGCGTGCGTGTGTGATATCACAATCAGTGCCCTGGCTGAGTCTGAGCCAAAGGATCCATTAGAGTTGATTGAGGAGCACAAGGGTGCAGAAGTAACCCTGAGAGAAGGTGACGAGAACACACACACAGTCCAGTCACATAAAGCATGAGTAAGACTAAGGACGCGCACACACACAAGTTCTCATTCTTTACAGATGGGGAGGGATGAATTTGCAGTTGAACCACAATAAGGAAGTAAAAGGACTGAGCCATAGGTGGGTGGGTGGGTGTTTGTATGTGGCAACTTCATAGGTGTTGTTAATAACATTAACCATGGCTCCATATTATTCAAGTGCTCCAGTAAGTCATGACCGTGTGGGAGTGAGCCAGCATGAACAATACCAGGAACCTGAAACATTCCTTTTATTATTTAAACCTCTGCTTTTCCTACCGTAACATGTCAACAAGGGTTAACAGCTTGGTGTTAAGTTACCCTTTAAGGTGTATTATTTACTCTAAAAAGGAGACTAACAGTGGCTTAATAACTTTGAAGCATGTTTTTTTGTTGAGTTTATGTTTTATACTGTAGGTTGCGAGTTTAAACAGTGGGAGGTAAATATAGGCGCTTTGGCACAGTCAGCAGGTGGTTCACCATATGATAATGGAGTTTAAATTGTTCAGTGCAAATAAATGAGCCTTGCGGCAAGTCAGGCAGGCACCTAAGCCATTTTATAGTCACATGTTCCATAACTCCTCCAATCACATATGTCCGTGACCTCTCTCTCGCAGTAGGTGGCCCATATAAATGGCTCTGTATCCTCATTGCTACGCCGCTGCCTGCTTTTAGAAATGTAAACTCTTCCTCCCCCCAGCCTCCTCCAGTATTTGCATTTAGCTGTACAAGAACCACACCGCTAAACTAAAATGCATTTTGCTGACAATGAATGGTTGAAACACTTACATGAGTGTGCTGACTGACTACAGAAATGGTCTACGGCTCTAGCGTAGTAGCACAAGAAGTCAAGAAGAGCAAGGACGAGTGATTCCCTGTCGACGGAGAGGAAGAGAGGGGTTGCTGCTTCTCATCTCCATCTGTGTGTCGGACAGGAGCAGGGAGGGGATCACTGGAGATGAGCTGGGTGAGGGTGAGGGTGAGGGCGAGGGGGGGGGGGGGGGACAACACATGGAT
>JAVQJF010044708.1:0-62432 GCA_036023855.1 Gadopsis marmoratus | reverse complement strand
AAAACCTGTGTAAGTTTTTAATTTTTTAAATTTCTAAAAATTTTTTTTTTGTTCACCCCCCCCCCCCTCGCGTCATTACATCACCGCGCCTGAAACATATTTATCCAAATTGAGCGTGGCCATTAACCACAACGCCGCGCGACTTGCAAATCAACACTGCAGCTCCGAAAGACGCAACCGCTTAGCTTCCGGTGTAGCAGTGCGGCTAACTCTCGCTAGCTTGACTGAACTGGCAGCAACAATACACTGTGTGTGTGTGCGGGAGAGAAAATACTACAAAGTCCTCGCACGAAAACGCGTCTTTCTCTTACCTCGGCGGCCACAGCCGAAGCCGCTACAGCCAGCAGCAGTAAAGCCACTCGGTCCCCCATGTCGTGTCGCTGCCCGGACGGTTTCGACGTGTGCGCCTCGGCGGAGGAAACGGAGCGTGTTCGGAGCCGGCGACTCCCGTTGTCTGCTGGAGAGATACTGAGGCTGCACAGCTGCTCGGCGCCGGATCACCTGACCACAGCGACGTGGGATGCGCGCACACACACACACGCACTTTTTTGCGTGTTTTTTTTTTTTTAATCTTACGTTCGCTCTATCGGACGCACACGCGCTCGTAGCCCGAAATCAATAGCCTCGCGCGCACTCACCCCCCGTCGTCTACAGGCGCAGGACACATTCACGTGGGATAAAAACGGACGCTGCGGGACGTTTTAATGCCTTTAATGTGCAACACAAGCCACTGGAACACGTTGCAGCCAAAACAAAAAAAAAATACTAAAAATAATCCCTTCCATCGTTCACAGTCATCCGTGACATGAATCAGTGCAATTCACACGATGATGTGTCACAAATGTAAAAGAATCCTGAAAAAAAGGCAAAAGATGCACAATCTTTAATTGAGCAATGACGTGGACCCCCCCCAGTTCAGTTCCCACCCTCACATTGTTTCAAGTAAGGCAATAAAAACCAGTTAATTACCAGCAACCACGCTGCCATATAAAAAGATCAGTATTATTATGCATTGTATTCAAGTCTTCGTGTCTACACAGGACAGGTCCAGACCTGCCTTGTTGGAAAAGGAAAACCACACCTCTGTCACTGACATAAATCAAGTTGTTAATTCCATAAAAGCAGAGTCTACACTGAGTCCTGGAGAGACGCTTCTCCTCCACGCTGACAAAAGTGGTCTTCACCTTCATCATGTGCCCTTTATGTGCACAGCCGGGGGACAGATAGGGATATTGGTTATTAGTTGGGGGGGAGTACCAGCTGCAGTCTAGCTAACAGTTATATTGTGGACATCTTGGGTCGTTCTTTGGTGTCCTGACCAGCAGTGTGTTAAATTGTGGTTCATTTCCTCAAGGTGCAGAAACACAGTGACATTTTCACCCTGAAGGCGCGTGTAGCCGGGAATTCTGGTCTGCTGAACAACATTGCACTCCGGTCACCCCCTTTGCGTTCATGTGGACATTTTTGTGGGCCCCCTTAAACTGCCTTGAACCCCGTCCGTTCAGAGGACGTGCAGCCACCTCCGGGCCGTGTGAGCTCCCCGTCAGCTGGCCGGTAGACGATCTGTGCTGCAGGGGACTCACTTGCGGGTGCAGCCAGGGTAAGGAGGAGGGGGGGAGTAGTTGGCTGGCTGAGGCTGAGTTGGGGTGTAAGGCGGTGGGTGGTGCAGCGAGGGAGGGTACATCTCATAGTCATAGGTGTATGGAGGTGGGGGACCTGAGTTCAAGAAAGAGAAAGAAATAAAAAGGCAGCATTAGTTCAGCAGGGAGCTCAAATGCATCCATGTCCTCCATAATGACAAACCTAACATGTCAAAAAAGGCAAATGGGGCCATTAAGCTCAGGAGCTTGGCCCTCATTTCACATGATGGATCATTCGCGCCCTCTAGTGGCTGAACTGAGAAACTGCACTCTGGAGGAAGGGGCCTGGACTAAGACAAGTAATTTAAATATGGCCGCAAAAAGTGGTTTTTGTTGCCCACAATGCATCAGTCTCGCCAGGACAACTTACATTAATGACTGAAACATCGAAGCAGCAGCGATGAAAGAGAAGTTTGAAGTTGAGCCCCACTCCAAACCAAAGGGTGTGACACTATTAATATCAACAGCTCACAGTCTAACCTGTTACAAGAGGGCCTTTATTTTGAAGAGTCCAGTATTTTTATATCTCTAAAAAGGCACCGTTACCTAAAATAAAACTAATGAATCATAGGCACTAATCACCAAGTCTATTAAAATCACATAGAAATATAGACAGACTCATCTTTGTGGCAGTGGAGCAGGAAAATAAAAACCCAACACCTCACGTCCGTTTGTCAAGACACAGAAGGATTCGCATCACTGCAGCTACACACATGTGTGGCCAGTGTTGCGTCGCTTTGCGTGTTTGAAACATGGTCAGAGAGCTGCAGGGCAGAGCGAAGATTGCCGGTCCGGCGTAGCGTGAAGGTGATACACGGAGGAGAATGAAACGTCATAAATAAATGATGAGCCCCAGAAACAAAAGCAGCAAAAAAAAAAGAAACTGGGTTTCTGTGTGAGAGAGTACAGACTCTTGATGTGCAGACAAAGTACCTGTGAGGACAATGTGGGGAACACGATCGCCGGTTTTGTCCCTTTGAGCGCGAACAAGTGTGAAACTGTGAAATCATGCTTGTGTATACATACATACATACATACATACATAAGCATCCTATAGGAGGCGGTAGGTCATGAGTGAACAGGGTGCATGGTTAAGTGGGGGGGGCGGCTAGAAGGCTTTACATTATGAAAAGAATCAGCTCTCTCTTTGTGTTACTTGTCCGGAACGCTGCTCAAGGCCAAGGCGGATTCCGTAACATGAGACACGTTCATTTTTTACATCTTCCTTTCATGTCTTGGCCGCCTGAGGACAGGAGACGAGGCGCCACTGTGGCGCAATGTGTAGCCTGACAGTTCTAACTAATGATTTAATTATGTTGATATTAATAATTTAGTAATACTTGATGGCTCGGTAGCAAATTATCGTCTATCAAAACTTTAACTTTAAGAATTCTGTGCGGTAGGTTGGTACCACTTTCTGATAAGTCGTACTCATAACTAATGCTTTACTAACATTAATTATTAATGGATAAAACAACAAAAAGGAGACATATCTCATTGGGAAAAATTATTTTGGCCGAGTATATAATTTAAAAGGTGTGTGTGATAAATAAGTTGGTACCGATCTCTAATAAGTCACACTTTACAAAAAAGGGTTTATAAGTTGTAACTTGTTCTTGCTTTATTTATTTTTATATATATTTTCCTCTCCTGTATATCCTTAAACAGTATGTGTGTGAGCTATATGTTTATACCACTTTCTGATCATTCAGACGGGGTTTGTGACAAATACTTTATTAACATGAATAAATAATGCATCTATGCATTAAGCATCAGTAATAAGCTATTATTAAGGACCAAATTTGTTTTGAAAAATTATATCCTTTAAAAAGCGTGTGTGTGTGTGTGTGTGTGTCCTGTTCCGTAGACCCACCTGGGTATCCCTGGGTCACAGTGTTGATGTAGGAGTTGCTGAACACGCCGACCCGAGCACCCCGTCCGTTCTTCATGCACATGCACACACACAGGAACAAGGCCGCCACCGCCCCCATCAGAAACACCACGCCGAAAACTATACCGGAGATGGCAGTGCCCCTGGAACACACACAGTGTGAGAGGACGCAGCTGACTACAGGCAGCATGCTACTTGCTGCTGCCATGGAGACTTACTTCAGCATCTGATGTAGCTGTGTTGTGTGTGTGTGTGTGTGTGTGTGTGTGACAGAGGAGTCTGTGAACTCGCACTATAAAATAGAAAACCCACTCGTCACTAACAGGTCTGTTACGTCTTCAGAGTCAGCGTGTCAGATTGGCTGTTTAAGAGCAGCAGAAATCAGACGAGTCAGTCACAACTGTGCACTAAGAGCATAAGTACAACTTATTCAATTACTGTAACAGCTGTGTAAACAAACACGGCTTTATCTCAAAGGGAAACAGAAGTCTGAGAACTAGGTGAGAGTGTTAAAGCAGCTGTGGCTCGGCAGTGGAATCAAGGCAGCCAGAGGTCAAAGGTCCCTCTGACGGAACTTCTGGTGCGTTAATAGACAGCTGGTGTGCGAGTTAGCTTGTTCTCCCCCATTTGAACAACAAGCAGAACACCACGGTATTTTGTGATCGGTTTTTGTCCCCAGTACATAACAAAAATCAGTGAACATGAAAGAGACACTTCATATATAAATCAAAGTCTCCTGCAGAGAACCTAACCTGAAGCATTACAGCAGCTGCTTGCAGGTCCAGTTGGCCATGTAAGTTACTGCAGCCGTATAAGTGCGAGTCGACCCTGGAACTAGACTACGTGGTGTTAATGTGCTTGTTGCGTCAACTCACGAGAGGACATCCCCCACGTAGGCGTAGTAGGAGCAGCAGAAAGGTGGCGATCCATCGCAGCAGTACTCCAAACAGCCTTCACACTCGGCTTTGCTGCCACCTGCAAAACACAAAGCCTGGGACTAAAACACAAGGAGGCTTGGTACATTTCAAGTTCTTAAGAAGTCGAAAGTGTCCACTTATAAAAAAGAAGACATATTAAGTCAGGTATTGTTATCTTTGAAACTTCTAACATCTCCCCAGATGAAAAAAAAACAACAACAATAGCTTGAACGCTATAATGAAACCTTTCATGAACCAACCTCTAAAAAAGCTCAGGGAGCTGGAGAAGCACTTGCCCGTTTTAAAAAGAGGCAATCAATACCTGTGGAGCATCTGGGGAAGATAAAAACTAAATCGAGATCTCTGCGGGGAGCTCACGGGGACCCAGGGCTTTGTTCCAGTAAACACAGCCTGTCAGCCTCTATAATTGAATTGAACATTTTCAAATTTTAGTCGGACCAGGAACCCAAGTTAAGCTGCTGGGAGAGTTAAATAAGTCAGGAAGCTTTCTAATTCTTCCGAAACAGGTGCAGGCGATAATCAGTTTTCCTCAAAACCACGAAAGACTAAAAGTTGAGTATGTGCATTTAATGGCATGGCAACAAGCAACCGTTGCCAGGTAACGGCTATAATGCAGCATTTCACGGAGTTAACAGTAGACACGCTTGACTTATTTTTCCATGTCAAGGCCCACGTGGCCAACCAGCCGTAGGCCCGAATCTGACAGACCTACGATCCGGACACATGAGCACACTGTTGAGGAGTTTGGACAAATGTTGAATTGACAGAATAGGTTAAGTGATCGGTCATTCAACAGTCGCTGGTTCCAGCTTCTCACATAAAAAAAAAAAAAAACCTTTTTAAAAATCAGCGAAAAGTAATTGCAAGATTACCAAATAAATGCAATCTGGTTAAAAAGGATGCCTTCAGGGTTAAAAAAAAGGGGCATTCCAAATTTTACACACACACACACACAGGTAAGTTTATTCCTCGTAGGGAGTACTGTACTGTACTCAGGCTTTGTCAGGTCTGAGAAAATAACCCCGGAGAGGTCGTCGGGGTCGTCTCGACGTGGGCCCGGGAGACTGCAAGTTGTGAACAGGAAGCCCCTCGAGCACATCTGAGGCGTGGAGTTTGAGAAAGCGTGCGCACGATGGGAAGTGTGGGATGATCCCATGTTTTTGGAGCTTGACCCCAAAAAAAATTAAAAACCAGCTTCTGCTACTTTGACCTGTTGTATGACAGAGAGCTGCCCAGGAGGAGATGGAGGCAGGAAGTGTGAAAACTGCATGTGGTGGACACAGAATCGTGACCCACAGTGATCTGGCGACTGGGTTCATTACTTTTTTTTTTGAGTGGGAGGTCATTAGTATGGCTGACGTGCGTTCGCGTGGACTGGCCAAATTAAGGTGATTCAAGAGCTAACATTCTTATTCTTATGCTGCGAACAGACGAGGCACCTTTCAGGATCTATTACATGCTTTTGTGTGTGTGTGTGCGTGTGCTTAATGTGGTTCATTACCCTCCACCCTCACCTCTGCCTGCTCAACCAAAGCCTCCATAGTCAAAAATTATTGTACACACAGCTGTGCCTCACTCTGTGTACTCGTCTCAACCTGCTGCCACAACCCGAGCCTTTTACACCTGAAGCCCCCCCCCCCCCCTCGTGAGCTGCAATATTTGTCTGGCTTTTTTTTTTTTTTCTTGCTTGTCGTGTGCAAGGTTGGAGTCTTCCACAATCCGGAGCGCGTCGACGCTCTTCAGATGGAAGGGCCCTGCCAAGGAACACCAAGCGCTCTGCTTTCTCTCTGCAACCACTCACACTGAAGCGATGTGCGCCCGGAGGCATGGTGCACATTTTACACACACACACACACACACACACAGGTGGACAGGCTGAAACAGAGAGAGCTGCCTGGGAACGACTGCAGGAGGATGCTTTTCTACAGACAAAACACCGAAAATAAATGTCAAAGTGGAGAAGAGTGAGTGCACACGCCGTTTATCTTCTGCATTAAAGTCTAATCCAGATTCACAGCACACTGCAAACCTCTGATGGATGTTTCCTTTATGGTGCAGAGCTCCATCCCTGCACAGAACCTGGGATGTTTCCATGCAAATGCTTAGAGGAGGTCCCACCAGCAGACTCCTGGTGTTGCTGTGTCTGGGTGGTCCTCAGGAGGTCCTGGCTCCTGTCCCTCCACACGCCGGGAGACAATGGCACTACGTTCTTTACCCCCCCCCTTTTCCCACAGACCCCAGCAGCTAGCACAGACCCCCCCCCGCAGCAGGACTGTACCGCCGACTTGACTCAGACTTTAAAAAAAAAAAAGGTTTCCACAGTTCACCTTTGGTTCGTGGAGGAAGGCTCCATTAAGTCTTCCCAAAACGTGATCGGAATAAAAACAAAAACAACAACATTATAAATAATTTGCACGACTTTGTGTAGTTTCCCCAACACCCCCCACCCCCCTTCATGCCCGAGCCTGGAGGAGTCACGTCGTTAATAAAACACGAAGGAGAAGTAAATTATGGACATGTGGCTGCTGGAAAAAGAAACGGTGGAACAACAACAACAACAACAACAACAACAACAACAACTCACCGGTGAAGAAACAAAGCAGCAGCGAGCTCCTCAGCACTTCCCATCGCACCGCCTGCGCCCCCCCCCTCCTCCTCCTCCTCCTGCAGGGGTCCTCCATCACCCTTCTCTCCCCGCGCGCCCGCTTTTATTCTCTTAATCGGTGACAGAAGATCGCAAAACGCGCTCCTCTCCTGCTGCTGCGGTCAGCTGATCCCGGGAGCTTTGTTGTGTGTGTGTGTGTGTCCAGGTCCTCAAACACCGCAGCTGCTCGTTGTGACTTATTCCAGCATGTCCCCTCCGAGGTGAAGCTCCATCTGTTCCTCCACGTGTGAGCGTCGTTGCCTCTCTGACTGACTGGCTGACTGCTGAGGGTTTAAATCCCCTCCCCCCGACCTCCCCTCCCCTCCCCTCCCCTCCCCGTGGGCTCAAATTTCATGTACCTTAGTTTTAGTATAAAGTCAGCCGCACTATGGAAAGAGACTCGACCAGTCGACATTTCCAAAATAAGACTCATTATTGTTACATTATTTTGGAATAATTCCTAATATATTGAGGCTTTGCTAAATTCTCTGCTACGCACTATAGGGCCTTTATTTATTTATTATCATTTTTTTTATATTATTAGCATTCATTATTATTACCTTATTCAGTGTTGTTTTCTTATTATTTATATTGTTCATGGGTGACTCACACACCTGTGTTTCTCTGTATGGGTCCTTCCCATGCAAACTTGTGCACGCGTTTAAAAACTGTGTTAACAGTTAATAAGATTTAAAAAAAAAAAAAAACCCCATCAGTTTATAATAATAATAATCAGTGATTATATTGTGAAGGCAGCGCTGCCTGACTTCCGGTTATATCCTCGTCACGCCTCTCGCGCTTGACGCAGCGCGTACGGGCGTTTCTATCGGGAGGAAAGAGCGGAGTCCGACTGTAGGGCCTCGAGAAACAGCACAGCACTTTTGTTGTGAGGTCTGACTCTGTCCCGGAGACGTCATGTCCAAAAACCTCAACTGAAAAAAGACACACGAGGGCCGAGCAGCACACCTGGGAACCCCAGAGAGCCATTTGCAGGTCTGATGCAGCACCGTGAATTCTTCTTGACTCTGCTGGTGAAGAGGAGCATTGTGGTGCAGAGGTGAACAAGAAGAAGAACCCGAGGCCCCAACAGGCCCATCCATAGCCAACGCTAAATGGGCCACAGGGGACCAAGGAAGGGGGGGGGAGGCCCATGATTAGATCCCCAACTTGGCAAAGAGGGGTACTGTCCCTCAGCCCCAAACCTCCGGGCCTACTGGGGCTCAAGCGGTCTGTTCGGAGCCGATAGAAATATTCCTACAGTAATATGTTTAGACCGCAAAGCCAATCTGGGGCCAGGTGTTCGAGCACCTGTGCCGGCGGGTTACTAAAGGGCTCGTTTTTGGCAGGAGACCCCCATGTCTTCATCCATGCCTGGAGGCCATTCGCTCTAGACTCTGGGTCTGGGGGGGCAGTCACAGTCTTCTCTCTATACGGCCACGGCATAAGATCAATGGGGGGCAGCATGTGAGGAGAAAAACAGCTTTGCTTTGACACTGAAACGGACAAAAAAAGGGGGGAAGGGGAAGACCACACCCGGCCCTCCGTGCTGGGAATACTTTGGCTCAAACACGTCACTTGTGCCGGCTTGTAGGGACTTAAATGCCGCCATAAAAGTGATAATTAAAGAGATAAATGATGTGTTCTGAAAGGGCCCCTGGCAGGCTGTGAACATTAGCAACCGTAAAAAAAAGTTGGCCATCCAAAATAAAATGGTGTACAATAAAGAATAATATGTAGGAAAGGTTTATTTTTGCAAGAAAGTGCACTTTTAGGTAAAAGAAGCAGCAGCAGTTCTATAAAATAGTGAATGACACATATGTGCACAGGGATAAATAAGATTTTGGCAGGACTTGTGTAAAATGGCTGCATCGACCATCCACTGCATTTATGGCACGGACCCAATTAAGCTTATAGCCATGATGGATTTAGATTTTTTATTTATTTTTTTAAAATAGGAAACACCGTGTCTCCTGAAGGTTGAAAAACGGGACTCATATTTGCCACAATTTAAACAAACCTCTATGGCGCGACCAAAGGTGGCAAAAGAACGAAGACAAGTTAGTCCTCGGAAATGCCACCCACGTTGAGCAGCGATGATTCACGATGCCTTCCAGATGTTCCCTTTCATGCTGTGGCGATGTGACGCGCAGTCGTGGAAAAACAAGCAGGTAAAGAAAAGTAGCTTCATTACAGGCGCACGTATTAACGACGACAGCTTCCTCCCCGGGTTGTGTGTCTTTCTTTGTCAGCCGTACAGAAAAGAAACAGGCAGGATACATCCTCACCTACAGCAACTGTTCAGGCGCACAGAGTCTGGTGACACATTATGCCATTACGCAGATTACAGAGAAGGCCAATTTTCTTCTTAACCATCTATAATTACGGGATAATGATTTCCTTTGTGCTTGCAGTGGGAGCCGACAAGACGGGGCGCTCATCTTCCTCGGGGCCCAACAGGAAGTGCCACACAGGCTCCTAGTTCAGCTTGTAGTGGCAGTGCTGGGGCATTTGCTGGCTCCAGCTGGAGTCGAGAAAGCTCAGGGGTAAAAGGGTAAAGGGGTAAAGGGGGGGGGGGTGGATTCATGGCCGCAGACAATTTAAAAGAAAGTTACAAAAGTACCAAAGAGAAGGAAGCCAGCTAGGGATGCGATTAAAGAGACGCTGTGACGCTGTTTGTTGAGCCTAAGATCCACAATCAGTGACATTTCAATTTATATGGGAATAACAGTGTTATCAATCCAAGCATCAGTAGTGATTAACAGTGTATTTGTTTTACTTACTTTACTTAATACTGTATACTCCCCCCCACCCCCTTTCTTTTCCAGCCTGCAACTCCGAATGCACATTTACTCCAGCCCAACATTTACAAACTGTTTAAAAAAAAAGATTAATGATAATATTAGGACATTAGAGTTTGGTTGCAATGATTTTGGGGGAGGAAAGTTTTGTTAAAATGTTGTGTTGGTATGCTGTTAGCCGCATTTTGGGATGATCAGGGGCCCTCCAGCAGTTTAATCTGACCGTGGCCTCGCTGCCCTTTTCCTCCCGTGTTTAGGGACTGTGGAGGGATTGGGTTTGCAAATGAGTTGACATGCTGAAGTACTCCCATCTAGTGGACGACACCTGAATTCCAAAATGATGTCTTCACACTTTCTGAATTTTGGCCGATCCTCATCGCTACATGAACATTGAACACTTGGCAGGCTTACCGAAGAAAAGACGGTGACATTTTGTTCCATCTCTGCTGTAACAGGTAGCCCAGCTGCTGTTTGTTTTACCCTCGAGTGTCAAAGAATATATAGGTCCTCTGTATCAGTGCGCCTTCCAACGTCAAACAGACAAACCACTCGGGAGACATGAGCCGCACAAGTCAATGTGATACTTTATTCTTAAATACTCTATATATTCTACTCCCTTCTGTGATCTCAATAACAAATAAAAAATGATATTTAAAAAAAGCCACATGATTATATTTAACAGGCTGTACAAAAATAAATAATGTTTGGATATTCTATACAAAAGGATAAAGACTTGATAGAAATGAAACAAGGCGCCTTCGCAGAAGGCAGGAGAGACTTACTTATGAAGTAGTAGCAGGAGACAAGTCCCTCTTTAGGTCTCCACACACACACACACACACACACACACACACACACACACACACACACACACACAGTCCTCTTTGGTCTTTGAAGAGTTCCCTCATTGAAGGCTGTGTAGACTAGGGCAAGATATGGCTAAAGGACAAAGTACGGTGTACTGAGGCATTTAGAGACAACTGAGTGTTACAATGTGCCACTGGCAAAAACAAAGATGAAGTGCTACAGGTTTGTGATAAATAAATGTAATCTGACAAGTCTGAACATAAACACTATGACTAAAATCTTATCTTATTTCCATACCTGATGGGGTGAGCAAGTAGAATACGAGCTATTCTCTTTCATTTGTTTCTTTATATACTCTGCAATAACCTCCCCCCACCCCAACCCCTATGTGCCTGTCCAGCCCAGCTTGGACAAACATCATATCCATGCATTAAAGATTTGACACGCTCTCACACACACGCACACACACACACACACAAGCATGACATTGGCACGGTAAGCAGCATGCTCCTTCAGGAAATCAGAAATGTCCATGCTTTCTTCCCCTTGATGGGAGGCAAAATGTGCCACTGCTGCTCCGAGGCCAGACAGGCAGCAAGCTGTAATCAGTCTTTGCTGCTGCAACTAGATGGACCAACATCTGGCCTTTGCAGTCGCAGTCATTGTGGACCCACTGACACGTGGGACTGTTAGACTACCTAGAACCCATGATAACCTGCGCCACTCGTGCTCTGGATGTAAACATTCATCGGCCTCTTTAGATGTCTTTCTGAAAGCTAGGGGTATGGAAGGAGGTCAGGTTTGGGAAGCAGTCACTTAACAGGCACCGTGATTGCACAGTTCCAGCAGGGGTCGTGGCCGGTCTTTGGGGTCACAGCTGTCATGGGTTAGCGTGTGCCCGTCATGGCCAATGCAGCGCAGTTGGCGCTTGCGGAAGCCTCGGCCGCAGGTCTTGGAACATGTCGACCATTCTCCGAGAAGCCAGGAGGGACAGGACTGGGTGGCGCAGGACCGTGAGGCCAAAGGGCGCAGCTCCTCTGGGCAGTCTCTGGAGGGATGACCCTGGGGATCAAGACACACCACCTCTCTCTGCTGCATACCTCCTCCACAGGTCTGGGAGCATGGACCCCACTCCCTCAGGGTCCACTCAGCTCCTCCCACCTCTCGGATGGCATGGATGGACTGGCGGCGGCCTCCGTTGTTGTTGGAGTCTGCAGCAGCATTGTTGGGTCTAGGAGCAAAGTAGCTGTACTTAAGCCGGGGCCTTGGGGCTTCCCCGACAGAGAGAACCTGGATGGTGAGCGGCTCGGGGAGTGGGGCGAAGCTGCGGAGGCGCTCCAGGGTGGCAGAAGAGCCGCTGTATCTCAGCAGCGCGCCTCGCAAGGTGATGTCAGTCTCCATGGTCATCAGCTTGTAATCGCCATTTAACAGGTAGGTTCCATCCTGGCGACGCACTGCCAAGTAGCTGTTGTCATGACGATCACTGCCTGGGGCACGTTGCTTGATATCCAGGTGGGTGGCACCAGCAGGGATGGTTACAACATCCTGGTAACCGGGCCTGAAACAGAAACAGACAGAGGTCAGACTCGGCCATGAAAATGATTTTGACATACATGCTATGAGGTTTCAGTAATGTAACAAAAAGGCTGTCAGATGTTTACCTGGCACGCTCCAGAGAGCCAGACACTTTCTTACAGGTAGAACCGTCTCCACCACACACACCGCACTTATCAAAGCGCCGATTAGAGTTGATGACACGATCGCATCCAGCCTTGACACACTGGCCTTGAACACAAACTGAGGTGGAGTCTGGGCTGCAGGGTGTGCCATCAGCCACCTGGTGGAAGCAGAGAGACACAAATGGAACTTTAGAGTCAGGTCTAGTAAGACTGTTACATAAGAGTTTTATTAATATAATCTAGCCTCTCTCACCTTAGATTTGAGCACAAAGAAGTATCCAGTACCCTTGGCCCGGCACACCAGCTTGCAGCGGTCTTTGGGAGAAACTCCAGCATACTTGGGCACCCACTCAACACCCTCGCCTGAACCCAGCGACACCTGGGCCGACATGTCGTTGTGGGCCAGGCACTGTTCCTCACGGAATGACAGGCCTGAGAACGAGGCAGAGACAGGACATATTTACGGCTTGTTCAGCCTGATCCACATGCTAACTTTCACACTAATGTGCAAGGCACATCAAAACATGACCTCTACATTCAAGCTAAAGTTCAAGACTTATTGCTTTGCAAACCTGAGATGAACTAGAGTACATGATGCTAAGTCATTTTTATTTCCGTATAATAAACTAAAGAAAGTGTTTAGAACATTTCTCAAATCTTATGCCAGATTAATTATTTCTACGTGACAGTAATGCTCTCTTACCATTGGTATCAGGACAGGTGTCTGTGTTACAGGAGCGGTACTGGATCCTCTTGCCCTCGCAGTACTTGCCCCCATTCTTGGGCGAAGGGTTGTCACAGGCACGAAAGGAATACTGGACCCCTCCACCACAGGTCCGAGAGCAGTCGCCCCAGGGACCCCACACTCCCCAGCCACCATTCACAGGAGTCTGAAAGAACCGAGGACATGACCATTAGAATTTTCAACTTGGACGGAGTCCGCTGGTTGGTTCAAAGCTGAGAGTTAAAACACTGATTGGTCCAACAGGCATGAGGCGGCAATATATTAACGGTGCTTTTGGGTGTTTGGGGTGAAGTGTAATTGGATTAGGTCTGGTTCCTACCTGGTGTTTGGCCGCTTGGATCTTAGTGAGACACTGTCCAGCCAGGCAGTAGCTGTCATGGCCGCATGGCGTTCCATCAGCCCAAGGGAAGTTCTTAGTCTGGCATACCAGCAAACCATTGGTTGTAGTCACGGTGCACCACAGAGCTGCGCACGTGGTGCTCAGATCTGGGCAGTGCTGGGAGTCTTCGCCAAAGGTCAGCCGACACTGTTGGTCTGCGTCATAGACCGTCCCGGGCAGGGGCTGCGGGAGCGGCTGAGGTTTGACCGGTTTATCCAGCAGACACTGACCATGGCCGTTGTCCAGGAAGGTGGTGACCATGAGGGCGGAGCAAGGGGACCACGGCTGCTGCTGGTCCAGGTTGGACAGGGTGGAGGCCATCATGTGGGAGCCCCAGTGGGCGCCGTTTACCCCGGAGCACAGCTGGGCATCATCATGAGGCATGTTGAAGACGTGGCCTGGGGGACAGACATGACATAAGCGTTCTTTGAGCACCTCTGACATCAGTGGTGATTAAAAACATTTCAAAAGGTCAAGAACATGGATTTTATTTCTACTTACCCAGTTCGTGTGCTACAGTAAATGCTGCTTGCAGTCCATCATCCTCAATAATTGAGCAGCTTCTGTCGGGGTCACACACTGTACCAACATCTGCCATGCCCAGAGTGTCACAAGAGTGGGCACCACACAGATCCTAAACAGGCAGACAGGGGGCAAAATGGATGTTTGAATATTCTCAAATGCTGCCTCTTTTTCTATCTCTGACCCATTCTCCGTCTTAACACGCGTGCTCCTCCCCTTTGACTCAAACTTACCATCCTGGTGAAGAGCACAGCAGTGTCATAATGCTCGGGGTGGCGGTCACTTGGTGGGTTGTGCTGCCGCTGCCACTGGCAGAAGTTGCGGAGAGTCATGGCGGCATTAGAGGACACCTGAGGGCCTCGCTCCTCCTCGTACACCACCAGCAGCTTCACCACCGCCAGGCTGATGGAGTTGTGGATGCTCGGGTGGCGGTAGAGGCGGGATGCCACTGCCATTATGGTGAGCAGGTAGGGTTTGAGCCCGGCACCGTGGAATTCAGCCATGGACTGGTCGGCCACCAGCATGATCTCCAGGTAGCGAGGAGTGGAAGCAAAACGCCTCGTTCTGTGGTGGGCTGAGGGGGAGAGAAGAGAAAGGTCAGAACAAGCTAGGCTCCCAGGTCACGTGAGCCGGTATCAGGTTTCAGCCCTAGTGTTTCTGCACTGTAACGTTTGACACGTGCACACTGCAAAACTCTGCCAGTGTTGGGGTTTCTCTTTTCTTCTTGAAGGAGGCTAGAGGCTCCAGAGAGGGGCCCGGATGTGCCTGGAGGAGCCTGGCTGTGACTCAGCGGCTCCTCCTCCTCATTCCTGCAACGACCTTCTCTGGTGGAAAATTATGCGAGTGAGAAAATGAGAAAATCCTTTCTGGGGGAAAAATGTCTGTACCAGGAGGCGAATCTCAGCACTGCCGGGCTCTGGCTGGCCCCAACCCCCTTTCTCCCCTCCCTTTCCTCCTTCACTCCTCCTTTTTCCTTTTGGAGACGTTTCCCCCCCTCCTTCCTCTCCCCCCTCCCTCCTCTCTGGCAGTGCGCAGAGGGCGCTGTCAGAGAGGAGTCCACGCTGTGCAGCCTGGCAGCTGACAGCTCTGCACATTCACCACTGACGTGTATTAAAAAAAAACACACACAACTTATTTTGTTTGTTCTCAGCTGCAGATTCTTTTAGACTAAAATAAATAAATAAATAATAACTTTCTCTGTCTTTCCTTGGCCACTTTTAAGGCTTCTGTCAGTCCAGTCCGTTACAAAACGAGTACGAGCAGCCTCACCTGTCCGGTCTGCACCAGCAGCTCCGTGTGTCTCTCCTGCCTCCAGGTTCCTCGGCGCCCTCTGCTCGTCCTCGTCGACCCCGCACTTGGAGCTCCCCTCCTCGGCCACGGCGGCCCCAGCTCTGCGGCGGATCACGTGGACGTCCCCCTCGGTGTTCGGGACGTCGCTCGAGTTCCGGGGCTGAATCATAAACTCTTCGCCCCGAAAGTAGAACCCGCCCCGGAGCCCGTGGCACAGGTTGAGCGCGGCGGCGGAGCGCGGCTCCCCGTTCACCTTCCCCGAGAAGAAGCAGCCCGGCTCGGCGCCGCTCTTGGGCTCCCGTGTCGGCTCGGACTCGGGACGCCCCACAATGTGGAAGACGAAGCCCGGCGCCAAGAAGGTCTCGTCCGGCTCCAGCTGCAGGACCAGCACCGCGCCAAACGCGTCCAACCGGTACTCCCTCATCTCCGCCTGCTTCTCCTTCTCCTCGGCGGAGAGAGTCCGCCACGGCTCGGTGTCGCCCTCCGGCCGGGCCGCCGGGTCCAGTCTGACCGGCACCACTGTGCTCTCCTCCCAGGCGGCGACGCACAGGGCGGCAACCAAACCGACGGAAACGTGTAAAAACCGCATCATAGAAGTGCGAAATCCGCCAAGTGGAAACGGGGAAAGCGATAATAAAGTCTCTACTTTGGATGCGGGTAGATCCTTTACAAAAGGTTTTCCACTACAAGCTACGAACCCGCGAGTCCTTGGACCTCCACGCGACTGTCCCCACTATTACGCACAAACATACAAATCTAACACGGGACCAAATCCGGGGCAGATCTCATTTAAAGTTACGTGAAGGTCTGGGGGAGGGGGTGGGGAAAAAAAGAAGCTCCTTTCATTAAATGAAATTAAAAGCTGCAGCTCCGCAGTAAATTCCAACAGGTCTCTCCAGAACTCTGCTCAGGTTCTCCCTCTCTGAGTCCAGGGGCAGGTTTCTGTCTCTGCTCCCTGCTCTTCTTGCCTTGCAGTCAGAACAGAGCCGGTCCCTCCTATATATCCACCCCCCACCCCCCCTTCGCCCCGGGACCACCCCCTTTCCTGAGGGCCCTTTGATCTGTGAGGGGCCAGATCCAGTGCGCAACGCGAACGCACCAGCGCCCTGGAGCGTCGCCATAATAATCAATCACCGCGGAGGGAAGACAGCTTCGGGCAGGGAAAGTGCTCCTTCTTCAAACGCAGCACTCTGATTACTGAATGCAGTCAGTCCACTAACATGGGGCCCAACGGATCAGCTGCACCATCAGTGTTGCGTTTGTGGCGAGCGGCCAACTCTGCAGCTGTCAAACTCGCGCCAACGCGGATCAGGGCGACAGGCAGCGGACTGGTCACCGTACAGTGAGCCGTACTCACCGCCTCCGCGGGCGGGCTCCGCGGCTCTGCACCCCGGGGAGAGGGAGCAGAGAGGGGCCGCTGAGGTCTTAAGGTGGAGCGGTTCCTCCACCGGGCTGCCTCCGCGATCCAACCTAAGGCCGGCAGAGCCCCTGTCCTCCGGGTTCTTCCCCCCGCCCGCCCGGGCTGGGCTGTCGCCCCCCCCCCCCCATCTCTCTCTCTCTCCAGGTCACAACATGGTGGTAACAGGGTGCCAGTCGGATCACAGCCAGCAGGCTCTGTCCTGCAAGATGTCTGCCGAGTACGACGGCTTCATGGCCTCGGACAAGAGGTGAGACAGATTAAGGTCTCCGTGTATCATCCTGCCCTGACTGGATTTAAGGACTAAGATTACACCCTTTAATGATCACCGTGGGGAAATCAGGCTGCAGCAGCAGCAGCAGCAGGTGTTGAAAGGAGAAATCAAAGTAGTAAATAATCTTCTAGGGTGACACAGCTGAGAATTACCACCGTCAGATTGATCACAGATCCCTCCCTGCGTAATAAAGCAGTGGTTGACCCGGAAAATGTGATTCATGCACTCGTTTTCCCGAGACTCGACTTCTGAGACTCCACGACAGTAGAAGGAAATCAGTATTTTGAGAAGAGGTTTTAACTCTTGACTGTCGTACAGTGTCCTGGGCCGCGTGTCATATATGTCACGTTTCTGATTTGTGTGAAAAACAACAACAACGGAGGCTCAACAGCTTGTGTTTGGTGTGTGACTAGGGCTTCGACTGCTGGCCTGTTATTTCCGAAGTTTCAATTTGGCTCCAGGCTTTGTGATTTGGACAGTGGAGGGAAGTGAGGCTGTTTGGTTTGGAAGGAAGCCGTTTGTGTCGTTTGTGCCATTAGGAAGGCAGAGGAAACAAAGACAGCACTTCAGTTTGGTACCAGCAGGCTTTGCAATTTGGACTCTAATGTTGTCGTAAGAGTCTGCTTGGTTTGGAATGAGGCGTTGACTTCATGTCCAGCCATTAAGGTGGCAGAAAAAAAAAGAATCAAACAGCTTGAGCGCTCACAGAGGAATTCAGTAGTAGTAAGTTGGGCTGGACAAGATATTGCATTAATTCGTTTTTCTTTCAATGTTTGTTTTTATGAAAAATTCAGTTTTGTTGCGTGCTGCAATTTAGACTGTCGTGACTCCAGGTGTCTCCCGTCTCCAGCTGGCCCGGCTCTGGTTATTTCCTAGTGATTTTAACGGCATCTTCAGGGTGGCCAGACTGAAATAAGCCTCTGCACGCTGACACGAGCTCTCAGTCTGAGCTGGTTGGTCACGAGAGTTGAAGGAACAGAGTGCGGATGCCACCTGGTTCAGTCAGCCCCTACCTGCCGAGGAGCTACACTACACTACACTACACCTAGACATCTGTCTGCAGATATTAGACGGATGTCTTGTCAGGACACACAGACAGCGGGAGATGAACTGACATGCAGACTTTTCTAGTCTTCTCTTAGATGAAGCACCTTGACAGTCCACAGCTGCGTGGGATTATCTGTATTTTTTGAATGTGCACAGCCTTGGCGGTGGTGCAGATTTATTATTAATGCTCAGCTGTCCTAAAAAATATTATATTTCTGTCATGTTTCGCTCAGTTCTTTTTTTCTTTTTAAATTGTCAATCTGCCACAAGCTTAAGGAGACTTGATTGTGTTCCTCTGAGCGTGAGGTAATGAAATGGATGCAAGGGTATAAAAAACATCCAACAGTAAAACTGAAAAAATGTTGATGTGATGCATCATCCGCCGCAGTTCAAGTGTTTTGGGATTCGTTGTTGGATTCATTCTACTTAAGAATGGAGAGGAGCGGAGAAACCCAGACCATTAAATCAAACGGGTTTTTATTTATAACGTGTCTTGTCTGTCCTTCTGTCTGTGGGTCCTCAGGTGGTTTTGTCATGTGGACGATGATAACTACGTGAACCCGGGGGCCCTCCTCTCTCTGCTCTCGGCCTTCCCCCAGGACGGAGACATCTACGTGGGCAAACCGAGCCTGGACAGGCCCATCACTGCTCACGAACTGCTGGAGGGCAATGCAACGGTACCACACCACAGTGTTCATTTGATTTAACCCACACAGGAGATTTTAGATTTCTCGGCAGATCCAACTTCTTCATCAGAGTGAAGCTGCGCGTACGTGCTGAGGTCAGCAGCAAAGTAAAAAAAACACCCAAAGCAAATGCACTTTGAAAAGGTTTTATACTGTTAAACACTTTGATTTTAGCATGTTTTTAAATCTAATTTAAACCAGGAACGAAAATGCCCGTACACCGACATGTATTATGGGTGCAAAGGTTGACAAAAAAATGTGAATGCTTGGTCATGGTACCATCATCAGCACAAATCCCAGACCACGTAAATCTAGGGACTAACAGCAATAGCCAATCCGGAGAAAGGTGGCAAGAGGTAGAAGGTGTTTTGCATGAACGCATCAGCTTCAGCTACGTGTGGTCACGTGACCTACATGTTATGGCGTGGGACGAAGGCAGCAGGGGTGGGACCCAAATGCAGACAGGAGCGGTGCAGAGGATGAGCTTACAGGAGGGTAATGCCGGTAGACAGACAGGCAAGAACACAGGCGACAGGTAATCCAAAATCGTCCAAAACCATAGACAGAAAACACGAGGAACATCCACGGGGGCAAAACAGGAACGTAGAAACGGTTACTTAAGGTACGGCCAAGAAGCTCACAGGACGTGACAGGCAACGAACCAAAGGAAAGGAAAGAGACCGGTATAAGTACACAGGGATTAAACGACGAACCAAGAGACAGGTGAACAATAGGAAACGGGTGAATTTAATCAAACAGGTGGGAAAAGCACAAGGACAGGAAGAACTTCAAACTAAAACAGGAAACACATAACAAAGGTCCACGGCATGTGACACTACGTGGTTACCAGATACGGCAAATCATTGGCTGCATATGATAAAAAGTAAAGTAGGTGTATTCTATACGGTGTGGTGATTCGGTGAGAAACACGTGGCGTGTTTAATGATGACAGTTTTTGGTGAGTCGCTATTGCAAAATACTGTTTTGTGATAGAATTCAACAGTTCAAACGCGTCAATTTTCCTGCTAAAAATGTTGCAGCTCCCTCAGTGTTTCCCCGGAGCATTTCGTCTTGGCAGGACCTCTGAAGCATTTCCACCACAGCGCGCTAAAACTCCCCTGAAACCCACTCTGAATTTAATTCATATGAACCGATAACTCCTATGATGCATTTCTCCACAGATTTACTTTCTTCTTGCTCCCGAGATTCTTTACCAACCTTTTCCATCTCGGGTTCTGTCCTTTATTGCTTTCTCGTCTGCGGCGCTATTCACTCACCGATTCACATGATGCCACTTTCCTCTGTCTTTCTGATGGTGCAGCACTGTGGGAATGAATAAACTCAAACCAAACCAAACCGCGGTCCCTCCCTGTAGCCTATAGGCAGGTTAGCGGTCGCTGTGATTGTTAAGAACCGAAGATCCACCTCCTTCGCCCCATATTCTATTCATGTAGCATGCAGAAAACGTATTATTGTTGCCTCTTGGTGGAGACAGTCAAACTGCAGGAGGGCGACAGTTTGTGTTTGGATTACACATGCAGTTATTCACAGGTGTGACTGAGTCACATGCTCTACAGTAGAATCAATGCTCCCGCCGAGCTGAAGTGCAACCGGGTTCCAGCGAGCTCTCTGGATGGCGTGTCATCCCCTCTCTCCTTCTCTCTCTCCCCTTTCTCACCTCTCTCGCTCCTTTCTTGAAACGCCTCACTCCATGTCCTTTGTGTCACACTCTCTACTCTGATTGCACCCATTTACGCCGGGAAATAGATCTTTATTTATCTCTGCTTCCCGAACTCTGCTCTGTCTCTTCCTGTCCTCCTTCCTTCTGTTCCCATTGCTCGCTTTCACGTTTCTCTTTTCTTCCTATTTTTCATCATCCGCCAGTCTTTGCCGAGGTTGGACGGGTGACGGAGAAAACAAAAAGCTGATGTCAGGCTCCTCTCTCTGTCTCCTTCCCCCCACATCTCGCTGACTACCTTTTTCGATTTCCTGTCACTATTGTGAGGCTGAGAGGAGGATGAGAGGAGGAAGGAGGGAAAGAAAGGAGAGGAAAGGACTTTATGATAAAAGAAGAAACAGAGGGAATTCAAACACAAAGAGCCAAAGGAATAAACACACGGGGAATTGAAAGAAAGACCGTAGCCTACATTTGAAGGAAATGTTTGAGCAGAATAAACAGAAATGAAAAGGGAAGGGAAATTAAGGCAAGAGACATACAGTACATCATAGCAAAAGGAAAGTAAAGGACAAAAAAAACACACGGCCTGCTCGTTTGTTCTGTAATCGCCGCCTGCTCTAAACTCCTAATCTCATTTCTGTGACTAACACGCAAACAAATCATCAGGAAGATACATTTCCTCCCATAAAAAATATCGCCTAAACAGTTTATACTGCAGGACATAAAAAAAAAACACATAGCATCTGCTTGAGAAATGGCAGAGAGCTAACAGATAAAGACACGCGATTCATAGCAGGCCGGCTTGGAAAAGGCCCGAGCAATCAATACAAGTCTGAAGGGAAACCAAAGAGGAGAGGGGAAGAAAAGTATTGCACTTTATTATTTAGGGTTAGCGAGAAAAGCACCCTCTCTCTTCTTTATTTCTTATCTATTACAGACAGCGTGTGTGTCCGAGGGAAAGATATTCCTAAAGTTCCTAATATTTAGTGCTGTGTGTATTTCCATACATTTGCGAATACAGATTTAGTTTTGAGTTTGAAGGATTTGTTCCTTTACTCCCATGTGAAGATGTATGAAGACTCAAAAACAAGACAAACGGACACGAAAACAACAACAACAACAACAACAACGGTCACCTATTGTGGTGTGCTACTGACTTGAGCACGTATAGCCTCGTTTAGCCCACGAACGTTGACACAAGAATCGTATTCGGAAAGTGGGCTAATTAGCTTCCACCATAGGCTGTATATAAAGATGGCCGACGTGTCTCCACTTCCTCCCATTGTACAAAAATGGAGCCAAAATATCCCGCTGCCATCTTGCGCCGGTGATGTCATTTGGAGCCAGAGTCTGCGCAGTACTGATCCGCGGGCAGAGGAGTCGCTGTATCGAGGTCCCGACTCAATTGCGAGCTGACAGTCATGATGCCACACCCCCTTTTTATAGCATCAAATAACCAATGAAAACCAAACTTATCCGAAAAACAAACACTTAAACACACATTAACGTGATTTTATTTGACGTGTTTTTAGACTTTTCAGGTCTGCTAACATGTAGGGGGCGGGGTTTATGACCTATGCTGCAGCCAGCCACCAGGGGGCGATGCAGAGATGTTTTGGCTTCACCTTTGGGGAGCCGTCATGTCGTCCATGTTTATACCCTCTAGAAGACACTAGTTATCCCTCTCTTTGCTAACACAGAGGCTCTCACTGAAATGAATGAGTAAGATGTAAGATGTTGTATTTTTGTTGGTCGGTTGGAGGATTTCCAACACACGATTTCAAAACCTAGGGATTGGAATTTAAAAACAACATATGGTTCTGTTTCCCTATACGTCTGCCTGCATGCATCTGTCGCTCAGAGGGAAGTGCAGTTCTGGTTCGCTACAGGAGGAGCAGGATTCTGTCTGAGTCGGCGGCTGGCGGAGAAGATGGCTCCCTGGGCCAGGTATTACTGACTGATACTCCCTGCACATGTGTGTGTGTGTGTGTGTTGTCTTCATAGGGTCCAGATTACTCAAAGTCAGAGACTCATCATTACAGATTTTGCATTCATTGTGCTTTTGCTCTGTTTTTAGTCCATTAACTGTAAAATACATAGACTCAGTGTTTTTTAAAATGCACTATATCTTGGTGGCATGCTTTCACAATCAACTTGAAGAGACTTGAAGTAGGTAATCCACCCCACTGGACATTTAATTGCCCTTATTTCTTTGTCAAAATTATGCAATAGTTGCTCAATCTTGCAGCCGAGACTAAACGTTTTGAAAACATCTTGCTGACGCCTTAAGGCGCTTGCTAGAGGCTCCATCATTCGAGAAAGCAAACCTAAAAGACAAGCAACCCCAAACAAGTGAACATAGATGTCCTACAATACATAATCTGATTTTGATGGCCTCTTGCAAGTTTGCTGTTTGTCTCAGTTTCCTGCAGAGCCGTGAACGCACCAGCAGCCTCTTTCTTCAAATGCATTAACCAGCAGCATAACTTTGACCAAGAAATAAAGCTGACCAAATGTTCACTGTGATGAATCACCAATCTAAAGTAAGTTTCAGGTCTCTGCAAGTTTATATTTATGCTGCTCTCAAAGAACTGAGACTAATGGCTGCCCAGGGCTAGAAGGTGGGGAATCAATCTAAAACTTTACGGGGTTCTTTGGAAAAGGTCAGCAGTAAAGTAAATGTAATAAGTGCTTAATGGGCCAAAACATGCGAAATCACCAATTTTGTCCATTTAGGGTGAAAGTTGGGCGGTTTAAGAGTTCGGAAACGTTCTCCCCTTATGAACCTGAAAAATAATACAATTTAAGAGGCACAATCAAACAAAACTCTTTTCACACCTTCAGATTTCCTTTTTATATTACTATTTTATGGTGTTTTATTTTAACTTTGTTTTAGCATATTCTTTTGTATTTTTATACACGCTTCCATAAATTTCACACTTTTATCTGTTTAAATTCAAGCGCGATCATTATATATCTGCCTCATCTGAGATCATCTCTTATTTTTGATTTCTGATTTATTGTTCTGTAAATCCTTTAATCTGGAAAGCACTTTGCCCCTATGCCTGAAAAGTGCTATAATAAAATTTTTTATAATGACTTATAGTTTGCCAAATGTAAACCTGCCGTTATTAATATGTGCGTGGGTTTTCGTACGTGCGGATTTCAGCGGCTCCCGGTTCGAGGAGACGTCAGCGACGATCCGACTCCCTGACGACTGCACGGTGGGCTTCATCGTGGAGAAGAGGCTGGGCATCTCCATGGTCCACTGTCCTTTATTTCACTCCCACCTGGAAAACCTGCTGCTCATCAGCCACAGAAACATACCGCACCAGGTAGTGTGCCCCCCCCCCCCCCACACACACACCCACACCCACACACACACACACCTCTTCTCACGATTGTGTGTGTTTTCTCCACTGCAGGTGACGCTGAGCTACGGGATGTTTGAGAACAAGATGAACAGCATCGAGGTGAAAGGAAGCTTCTCTAAGGAGGAAGACCCCTCCAGGTTTGTGTGTCACTCCATCACCCGATGAATCAGGAGATCCGACACCTCTGCACACGTCATTCTGTGTGGCGTCTTTGATACCTACTCATCCTTTAGTCAGCAGCGTTGCAACATTTTGGTTGCAGAAGCATTTTTGGTTTACACAGAAGCAGACATGTGGGCATGATTCACGCTGAGACCTGCCTCCTTGTGTGCGAGACAAGCACAGGCAGTTTCTGTGATTTGGATATCTGCCCGTAACTTATCATGTGGAATTAATGTCTTTTCCTGTTGTTCACGAGCCCTTTTGTTACAAAGCCGCGAAAATAAATATGCAACAAAAGGCACCTCGGGAACGGACCTCCCTGCAATATTTGACAAATTCTTATTGGATCATACTTGGCTGGAAAAGCCTCCAGCCCCTGGATTCTTCGGGCTCTGACCGTTACACCACGTAACATCTGAAATAAGAAACAACACATTCATTCGTCGAGTGAAAAGTTTAACTCAAGCAAAAAAAAATCACACTCTTGCTCAATCTAATACAGTCGTGGGTTTTGCTGCTGCAGCCTTACTTTGGTGGCTAATGTTAGCAAAAACATTTTATATATGATAGTTAGGAGTGAGTTACTTGAACTCCCCAAACGAGGGACTTCAAGTATCCTGGGCTCTTGTTCACGATTAATGGTATAATGGAGCGTGAGACAGGAGGATTGGGGCGCCATCCTCCATCAGACTGGGTCAGAGCATCTCCAACACTGCGGCTCTTGTGGGGTGTTCCCGGTCTGCAGGGGTCAGTACCTACCAAAAGTGGTCCAAGGAAGGAGAACCGCTGAACCGGCGACAGGGTCATGGGAGGCCGAGGCTCATCGATGAGAGTGGGGAGCGAAGGGGAGCGAAGAGCTTCTGTAGCTCACGCTGCTGAAAAACTGACAGAAAGGTGTCAGAACACACGTTGGCGTATGTATATTTTCTCTAAAAGAGAAGAACACGCAGCTGCACATGTGCTGCTTTTATTGATAAGAAAGATGTGTTTGCCGTTGACTGGTTGTAGGTCAGTCCAATTGCAGTCATTTTGGTCTGCGCCCATTAGACCCAATAGCATTTGCGAATTGGTCTCTCAGATGATCCAGTTCATCCAGTTCATCTTCTGTTCACTTAGAGCTAAAAGCAATTTGATGTAACACAACGGAACAACAGATGCGTTTGTCTTTCCCAGTCTTCGCCATCACTAGCTGTGCGAACATATCACCACGAGCACTCCGCGGTGAGCCCTTTCCTTTTGTTTCCATCCACTAGTGTCTCACAGAGTTACGCTCAACATCGCTGCTGCCTTTAAGGAGCAGGTCAAATGTTCATCTGCTTGTACAAAGTTATTCAAGGCTTCCAAACAGAACCTATTTTTATTTCATATCTTACTTTCCTTTGTTTACCCAGCTGTGGTCGTGGAAATGAAGTTTGCTTTTCCGAAGAAATGAGGTCAAGAGTGTAGCAGAATGAGAGATGCAAGATTTGCAGACGGCTTCGTGGGGGAAAGAATACAAATCATATGAAAAGCTGAAAACAAAGTTCTGGGGTCAGTCTGGCACACGGTCAGGTCTGCATTAACAAACAAGATCATTTCAATCACCAGATTCTGTAGCAGTCGCTGCCCCGGTGCACCGGCACCACGTCGCTAACCCCGTCTCACAGTGCAGCAGTTCCTGAGGGACAAGATGTTAGATACGTGTGTTCTGTTCAGTAGCACAAAGTGGGGTTAATGAGGGTTTCTGGCCTCTGAAACTGTGCGCAATGGTTCCCCACCCATTTGTGTCTTGGACTTTCTATATGCAGGCAATTAATCTCACATTGCCGAGTCAAACCTGAGAATGACAGAAATGACAATAGAAAAGGTTTAGAAATGTTACAGAGGGATACACAGTAATGGGAGTAGGTGCAATATTTAATGCAATATGAGAAAAGAAGAAGCCTTTAAAACCAAACAACATCTGAAGGAAGTGTAGCAGTAAATACAATAAAAGCAGAATATATTCAAATCCTTAAAAATCCTCACAAAATACTAATCATTAGTTTCCTGTTTTCATGACATTCTTTCCACCAAGTTTCATCTAAACGAAAACTTTTAACACGTTTTTCAGATTTCGGACAAACAAAAAAACACCTTGCCGGGGGTAAAGAAAAATACAAAAATCATAAAGAAGCATAAACATCATTCTGGTGTTATGATATTACTGTATGACATCTTCATTAGGTGCTTCTGCAGGACTATTTTTAGCAGCTTAAGCTCTCTGTTCTTTTTTTGTAGCAGAAGGTCGCCTGTATCAGCGCTGTCGCCGCCTCTGCTGGCTGCTGACAGAGGACAGTTCAAAGTCACAGATAACTTATTGTCCCCTGCAAACCGACAGACCCCACAGTTCAGTGTGCATGCTACATAATACATGGGCTTAAAACGAACAAGAGTGCTTATCTTTCCTGCTACTTTTACTGTAACTTAGCTGGATCGGGTTCACCTAGTGTGTACACGTAGGGCCGAGTTACAGATATCCAGTTCGGGTTTATTTATAGAGCGCTACATCATAACAAAGTTATCTCGGGGCACTTTCTCATATAGAGCAGGTCTTGACCGAGAGACGCAGCAATTCCCACCACGAGCTGCCCTAGGAGACAGTGGCAAGGAAATCCTCCCTTTTAACAGGCAGAAACCTCGAGCAGAACCAGAACCAGAACCAGGCTCTGGGTGGGCGGTCACCTGCCGGGACCAGTTGGGTTGAGAGAGAGAAGGAGAGGGAAAGAGGGGGGGGGGGTGAGAGAGTGAGAGAAAAAAAGGCGGACATCTCGGCGAGGGCACAATTTTTTAAAATTTCAGTAAGACACTTTCCCGGTTTAAAAAAATGGGTTTACTTATTTGTGTCTAAACAACATCTGCACTGAAGGTCATCCTGGGGGTTTAACACGCTGAATGTATAATCGCAATGTTTTTGGTTTGTTGTATTGTTGCATCTCATCCCCCCCCTCTCTCTCTCTCTCTCTCTCTCTCGCCTCTAAACTGTCACAAAGAAATTAAAACCACCAACAACTGGTAATTTTTTCGCAGCACCCCCCTCCCCCCCCTTAAATTATAAACGCTGAGTACAGTTTTGGTGAGTCGACGAACTACAGCATAGTGAAATATATTCTCACATAACCTTGTAAACATGTACACAATGTATTAGGGGACTATGCAAACATATTCCAAGCATCAAGCATTACCTCCGACTTCTTCTGTCTTCTACAGGTTTAAGACTGTCCACTGCATACTGTATCCTTTCACCAGCTGGTGTCCTTGAACGATTCATAGAAGACTTCCAAACACACACATGGGACAAGACTGCCAACGCTGCTGGAGGAAGTACTTTTCCCGGGGTACTGCCTGAATGCAGAGAAAACCGAGGGTTTGAATTTGACGGAGCAATTTGTGATCACCGGCGCCGGAAGTGGAGAATCAGAAAGTAGAAGTGAAGCCTTGGACAACGGTAGAAATCTGGTGTCCCACAAACGCTCACTCTGTGTTCGCCTCCTGAACCTGCTTACAAGAGAAAAGAAGAGAGGATATTAACAGGATCTTGACTCCGAGCTGCACGAGAACGGTTTTCTCAGACTGTTACGTGGAGAACACTGACAAACGCACTTGCTTTTCACTGGACCATCATCAGGTTGTTTTGTGAAATGTTGACTGATCTCATTAAATTCAGCTTCACTTCATTTTTACCATTTCTTTTTACGATCAGCAAAATTGTCACACATATTAATTATTGCTATCAATTATGTAATCGTTGATGATGATTTAACTGCACCTGCAGGGCGTGAATTACCTTCAGGTGGTGCGGAGGTTGAAGTTGCTGAATTTATTTGAGCTGTTATTGATTAATGTGTGTGTTGCTATGAAGGGGACAGTGTCCTTGTGCACTATGAAGTTTCACAGAGAACCATTCTGACCCGCACCTCCCTCCGTATCCTAACCCCCTGTCCTCCCTCCCTCTCCTCACTTCCTCCCGCCTTCCCCCCACCCCTCCATCTGTCTCTCTGTTTACTCGGCCTTGTCTGCAATTGCTGTGCTGGCCCCTCCAAGGCCATGGCTGAGAGTAAAATGAACTTCCACTCCTCCCGCTTGCCTCAGTTGCATTTATCAGCAACGTCAACAAACCACTGAAAGCGCGAAGAAGATCACAGCTGACACGCCTGAAGCCTGCTCTCCCCGCCATGGCGTGAAAAGGAAAAAAAAAAAAAGAAGAAAATCTCATCGAGCCAGACGGCTCAGGATCAGATTGAGAACGCGAATCTCACAATGACATGCACACAATCGGACGTTAGTGTAGGAATGGGAGGCAGAGGCCACGTGCAGAGAGATGGGCCGCGGGTTTCTTGCTTGCTGTGGACGGAGATGCGATGAATACAGATACGCTGCTGAATGGGGCTGACCTGACGTGGATGGAAAGTGGCTGAGAACGTGTAGGAATGACTGCGAGGCCCCGACACACCTCCGCGAGAACACCGACACCCATCACGGGCGTGTTTGAGCGCGGGGCCGAATGTAAAAATCAATTTACGCCTATGGACAGGCGACACAGTGAACTACGCTTCTATGGATATTTTCTGCTTACAGTGTTTTCTGCTTTAATAAATGGAAGGTGAGATGATAAACAGTGTTGTGACAGATGTGTGACCAATCTGCAGGAGGTGTTTTCATGCAAAGTGCTTTACACAACAACTGGGGCGCGTATGAGAAAATGCCAAAAGGATGCAAAAAGACATAGCGGCTTCGATGCTCTGCGACATCAGTGCTAACACGCTCACAACGTCAACACTAACAAGTGCATATGTAGCAGATATAATGTTTACCATGCATGCTAACATTTGCTAATAGAGCGCTGCAGGGATGACGTATTTTTGTAGGCCGGCCGGAAAGTTAGCGGCGGCCTGGTTCCCTGTTTTTTTCTAGGTGAAAAGTCACCAAAGTCATTAGGATACATCCTCTGGGCACCATAGATATTTTTTGAGATTTTTGTACAAAGTGGTGGACTGGCCGACCGACATTGCCACGTCACCAGCGTTGTCAGGAACGGCGGGGTGTGGAGGAGGGAAAGAGGGACCCAAACGCAGATAGCCTGGAACGCAGCGACCATCCACACAAGCAACACGCCACAGACAACGACGCGACTGAACACACTGAAATACACAGGACGCTAACGAGGGGATGGACGACAGGTGAACTCGGGGGAACAGGTGAAAGCACTTCAACAATCAGGGAGACACGAGGGAGGCTGAGGCAGGACACCGCTCGGAAATCCCGGGACAGGAAACACACACACAGACGGGGCCTGACAATCGTGGCTAAAAATGATGACAAACTATTTCATAGTAACACAGAAGTTAGAGTAAATTCAGCATTTATTTGTTAATTCATACATAGGATAATTTACTACATTATGCATTATTATTTAATACTTGCCAATTTGGACTTTGATCATCTTTAGCATGGCTGCGCCTACTGGGAAAACATCTGCCAACGCTGGTTTGCGCTGCTTCGTTTTGGTCTCCTGCAACTCTTGAGAAAAATATCTCGGAGCGAAGCGGCTAAATGTCGCACTTCCTTTCGTCGCAAGCTAGTCGCGGACTTTGGCGACGGGCAGATAGCATCCTGCGGGATATATCAAAGAATCTATGTATTTCTGGCTGGTTGCCATATCATAGCCTCCATGTGTACTGACATTTATAGCTGAAGGTATCAGGTATCAAGGTGGTTTGCGGTGTTAATCTTGTGGAAGCACTTCATCTCCTCAACTTTAAGTGAGGTCCTGTTTCTAATTGATCTCATTACAATCACTTTAGCTGATGCACTTGAAAGGCAATTACATTTGTGTATGTGCTGAAATGCGATTACTTCAGCCTTAACACAGTTACAACTCCCAGTAATGAGCAGGGAACCCATATGTGCGCCAGCGTGTTTTAGGTCTCCACCTCACAGTTCTCCGCCTCCACTCTCACCGAACAGTGGCTCTTTGCTGCTACTTTGACATTGCTGGGTAATATATTTTGATTTTTGTTGAACCTTTTTCTTTCTTACCTGAGGCCAGTGTCTTTGTTGCTGGAATCCTCCTTTGCAAGGGAGATCTGTCCAAGACAGGAACATAAAAAGTTGCCTACAAAACAACACTAAAACAGACAACAATACTAAAAAGGCCAAATAAATAGACGAACAAGTCCAGAGACGGTTTTCTACAGAGCCATTTTATTTAGCATTCACAATGGTCTTAAATTTAGCCAGCGTTATCGGCTTCCTCAAGTTAATTGTCAAAAGTTTTAAGAGTGCGATAAACGTACGTGGGCTCTGGAAAGAGTTAGCATGGTGGCTAATCAGTTTTTAGGCCTCTTATCTTGAGATCACAAGTTAATTAGCTCATTATGTCGAGACAACAAACCAAAATCTTGTGATCGCAACTTAATTAAATCATTTTCTTTCTCAAGGTAACACTTTTGTTTTATTTGATTGTTTCCTGTATTTCATGTATTTGCAATGTTACGTCCCAAATGGATAGTTTTGGTGCTAATATAATTTGTGGGAAGAGTGCTGGAAAACGGAAGCGTGTTTGTCTGTTATCACCTCTGTGTACCCAAGAGGCTTGTGCTTTCAGTTCAGTTTGTCTTTTTTGGTTTGTTTGTTTTTGTCTGTAAGTAAGCAGGAGTAAGGGAGTAAAAGAAACCTTCAAGCTGCAGATTCTCTGGAAAATCCAGCATGATGGCAAAAAAGGTACAGACACTGGCTGAAAACACTACTCTACAGTTTACAGCAAATGTGGTAACGTCTCATAATGAACCTGGTGAGGATTTATGGATATTAATCTAGCAGGAGGTGAAGGAAGAAATGTATAGAATGCAGAATACTCTCATTAATTCGAGGAACAACATTGATTCCATTTTACTGAATTACTTAAAGATTTGATAGATTGTGGAATTGGTCAGTTTATCTGCTAAATTATGAAGTCACAGACACCAATGCCAGCCAGCATTTGCTGCACAGCAGCTGTAAAGCTTAACTTTTTACCCCCCACTGTCCCACATTTGCTGACTGATAGTAAAAGTTCACATGTGTTATATCAGGAATGCTCAGCTTGTTTTGCCGGGGGGGGGGGGCGCTTTTGCAAATTCACAGGCGGCCAGGGGCCAGTTAAAGAACACACGTCAATAATATTTATCAGATATCTTGTGGCGCTGCCAGGCGGGAACGCTGCACTGAAGCTAGCACGTTTTGACTGATTTTAGCATCCTTGCATGCAGCGACTGTCATTTTGACATATTAAACACAGAGGTCTGGCGTGAAGTGGCAAAATAAAGACAAATTCATCCATTCATTTGTCATTGAACTGCCTGTCTTCATTGTCAACGTTGTGACGTTTGCTGTCCTCACTCGTCGACAAATCCAGTCGCTGCACCGCCGCGTGGGCAGGTCAGGCGTACCTGGACATCTCGCAGAAATCAAGCGTCACCACTTGCACTGCACACGTCGCTGATAAGCGACATCACTTCATCATACAGACATCATTGCCACAACAATTTACTATCCCGTCTCAGCTCAATTCAAGCCGGCTCACCTGTTTCAACAGCCAATCAGCTCGACCTTCTCGTTTTTTATGTATGTTCATCCATAGACTGTGTATAAAGGTGGACGATGCATCTCCACTTTCTCCCACGGTAGAAAAATGGAGCCAAAATTCTGGGACACGGGAGCTGCCATCTTGCGCTGGAGGGGGCAGGGTTTGCGACCTATACTGCAGCCAGCCACCAGGGGGCGATTGAGACATTTTGGCTTCACTTTTGGGTAACTGTCATGTCATCCGTCTTTATATACAGTCAGGAACTGTCTCAAGTAACTCACTATCGCTATCCTCATTCATATTTTAAGATGCTAGAAATGACAACCAGTTACACAAAAATAGCCTGAAAAGCCGGGGGTTAAAACGGAAGTACACAGAGTTGTTGCTATCGTTGCTGTTGGCTTCTAAGATTGATCGGTCTTGGGAAATGGATCCCTGGTCAATTTGTGTCTGACCGATAAACTGAAATCTGTTTCGTGTTCCTACCGTTTTAATCAGAAGGTCTTCTTTGCCTGATTCAACATGTACGGTAGTGTACTAGTATCTGTGCTAGTGGAGAAAACCTACATCCAATTAAATGATTTTGCTTGAAACAAAACTTCCAAAAGCATTAAAGATTTACAGTTTTGCATAGAGAGATTCTCTTCCATTGTCTTCCTGTTTAAGTCAGTCCGTCAGCTCTGCTTCCTGTCCCATTCAAAGACACTTTACTGATGGGAATGTCAACTATTAGCAATATTGCAAATATATGATCTGTTTGTGTGCTGTCTGCCTTTCTGCAGCACGCACGTCTGTCTTTGTCTATCTCATTTCTCATCTTCCATCCTCAGCCTCATGCTATTAAAATCTCTTGTGTTTTCTCAAAGTCACTCTCGTCATTTCTCCATTTCTCTCTCTTATCCCGTCATTTCTTTCAAGTTTTGTTTCATGCTTCCATCTTTTGTTTTTTCAGCCTCAGTTGTGTCATCGCTCACCATCTTGCTGCCTCTATCAATCCATAGCCTATCTGTGCTGCCAGCCATGATTTCTTATATTATGTGTGTGTGTTCAGGGATTAAAGTTATGACTAAGGTTACTGCTTATATACACAGTAATATTTTTAAAGGAATAGTATTCATAACACATTTTGGAAAATACACGTAGAGTTAGACGTGATGATCGATACCAAGAGTTTGTACAGCTATTTAAGAGTAAAATGCAAGCACTTTCAAGGTACCTAAACCAAAAATCTCCAGACTCTCACCACATCTACATTCTTACTACAAATGCCAAGAGAAACCAAACAAATGTGTCGACGAGGTTGTATCATTTAAAACATGAAAGTATTTTTTGTTTACATGAGTGATTGTGTCGATGACGGAGCACCTGATCATGTTGAAAATCAAGCATTATATTGCAGGCGTATATATTCGAAGTCAAGAGCATTTCTAACCTTGAAAACATAACGGTTGAAATTAACCATTTTCCAAACTTTCATGGCTTAAGCTCATAAAGACTAGAAACGGTTAGTCTGGCTGTCCAAAGGTAACAAAATCTGCCTACAAGCACCTTTAATGGTCACTAATCAGGCGTTATATCGTGTTTGCTGAATCCGTACAAAAAAACACAGTGAGGCTGCCAGGCAACAAACTAAAACACCGGGAAGTCACTTCACCCAGCCAAGAAATAGTCCCGCAGATAACCCCAATGTGTCGTTGTTATTCTTAATTTCTTGCACGAATTATTATATACAGATTTAGATGAGTTGTAACGTGTTAAATAGTGAGTGTTAGAACTGCTGGTTGACGTATTTTTCTTACTTTTGAACAGAGCCCCGCTAGCTGTTTCCCCCTGTTTTCAGTCTTTATGCTAAGCAACGCAAACAGGATGGCGGCAACAGGTTCATATTTACTGTACAGACATGAGGGTGCTATCAATCTTCTCGTACATTTCAGCAAGAAAGAATGCAAATAAAGCTTTGCACACCCACAGATCTATTTGGGGGATTTAGGAGTTTACGATTAATCATGTCTACACAGGGCGGTTATGGCAAGTGGATCTAATAGGTCAACAGCATATTACAAAGATCTACACACCAACTCACAGCTCCCTTTTTACACTTGAAAATTGCGGACAGTTTCCTTGTTTGCTTCTACCACAGGTCAGCTCTAGTATAACTCTACCTATGATGAATCAGGCCAAAACGTATTTTTTGGTTTTCCAATCATAATCAGTAAACCGGGCCTCTGCAAACTACTGCACAAGAACACTTCCACAGACATTTTGAATTATAGATAAGTGTGAAATGGAAAAAAGCAACAATATCCCAGTGCAACTGTACTAAAAAATAGCCACAGCAGGAAGCAGAAACAGCAGCTTACAGGCCAACATTTGGAATAAACATTATGTGGCATGCACAATGCAACAAGGACCAAATGAAAACCCACAGTTCTCTTGGCCTGATCAGCACTTGAAGATGCTGCTTTGACAAGAACAACAAAGGGAACATGGAGTGATGTAGGAGGAGAAGACATCAAAAGACAGATAGTTGCTGTGTCCCAATTCAAGGAGCTGGATCCTTTTAAGTCCGTCCGAATAATGTCATAATGGATCAACATGGCCTGTCCTACTTGGATCCAAGAAATGTGGCTGGGAAATGCAGCTTTTTTGTAGGACAGAGGTGTATTCTTTGCTGCCCTTGTTGGAACATAATCCATTATGCCCTGGTAAATTGTTTAGGGGCCTTCCTCCAACGGAAGGCGGAAAATGTTTGTATTTACAAGGTGTTTGCATTTTAGGTGGTCATGCAGTCACCAGTAAATCCTGTATCACATAAACTAGACTAATGAAAAAGCCACTGCAAACTGTTTTTTTTTTGTTGTTGGTTGGTCCATCCACCACTTTGGTCCAGACCGAAATATCCCAAAAGCTATTGACTGGATTGCCATGCGAGCAGGTCAAGGATTTCAAACATTCAGTGAAATGGCTTCACACTGAATGGATTGGCACAGCCTATTGTACAGACATTTATGGTTCCCAGATGTAGTCTGAGGACTTTGGTGATTCCCAGACTTTTCATCCGGCACCACCGCGAGATGGACATTTTGTGGTCAGAATTTCTATTTTCCAATACCTTTGGTTTATGGCCAAATACCAGTTACCCATAAGCAAATATTAGCATGCTAACATACTAAACTAAGAGGGCTAACATGTTAATGTTATACCTGCAAACATTTAGTGTTAGTATTGTCATTGAGAGCATAATAGCATGCTGACATTAGCATCGTTAGCATGGCTGTAGACACTTAACCTTGTTATAACAGAAATCTGGCATAAGCTTTAATGTTCTTGCAATCAGTATACAGACGCATTTGCCACAGTTACTTTCCAGTTGCCCATAATGTGTGAGTGAAACGTCATTCAGGCATCATGGGAAATGTCCCAGTTTACCACTGGTGGTTACTCTTTTTAAACAAACTTAAAACAATTCTCACTTTGAGTAACTGAGGTGCACACTGTTGCACCATTAAGAGTTCGGGTGTTAGGACCGCCCCCACCAAGAGCCTGGTTCTGCTCGAGGTTTCTGCCTGTTAAAAGGCAGTGTTTCCTTGCCACTGTCACCTAGCGCTGCTCATGGTGGAATTGTTGGGTCTGTACATATAGAGTTAGACTTGCTCTATGTTAACAAGTGCTATGAGATAACTCTGTTATGATATGGTGCTATATAAATAAAGTTGAATTGAATTGAAAGTGTGGCTCAAACATGTCTAAAGGCAAAGTGTTTCTTGAAGGTACAAAGGGGTCAGACGCAATGAATTGCACAATAACAAAGCACACTTTCGGCTAGCATCCCTCTTAAAGGCATTTGGGGGTGTTGTGCTCAGTCGTACACAGGAAAAGTGAAGGAAGCAGTTTTGTGAAGACTGAGAAAAGCTCTGGCTCTGGAGATCCAAGCTTAGAATTGGGATCAGTCTGTTTGGTTAAAACCAAAATGGCTGATTATGCAATTATGCGACGTAAAGGTGCTTAACCACGGTGCTTTGCCTTGGCAGAGAGGTGAGCTTTCAAAAGCCTGTCACGATGCAATATTTACTGATAAGAAGCAAAGCAAGGAAGAGAAACAAGAGAAAAGAAAGAAAGAAAGAAAAGACTGGAGGTGAAGGTGGAAGCAGGGAATCAGGATTCAGTTGGGAAATGGAGCAAAGTCCCTGAGACAGATGGCGGGGTGTGCTGGGAGAATTCTCCGCCCATCATGAAAACACCTCAAAGCAGAAACCTCCAGCTGTGAATGGCAGCAAGCGTACCGCCAGCAGCCACCAAGAGGCAGCAGCCTGCCAACCAACACTCGCTAATGAATGCAAAAGCCTGATTCAGAGCCACCAAGTGCAGAATGGCCTTGTTCTGGCGCATGAGTGAGGCCCGTACACGCTCGTGTGCATTAACAAACGGTCACGGTGAGTTCCTGTGTGATCCATGTGCTGGATAGATTCAGAGAGTGATCACAAGTGACGGGTGGGAAATGGAGGGACTGGATTTTTAGAGATTTCTGCCGTGGCTCTGGTGGAAATGAGGAAACGAGAGAGGTGGAGTCGGGTGGGGGGGAGGGGCAACAAGGTGGAGAGTGACAGAGACCGAGTCATGCAGAGAAATAACACGAGGATAGAAATCACGAGACTGAAAAAAAGAAGAAGAAGGAGGCAAACAGGGAGGCAGGAAAGGGTAGAAGAAGAGGAACACAAGATGTGAAGAGAATGAGAGAGAATACGCAGACAAAACAGAGAGAAAAAAAGAAGGGACATATTCTACCAGATCCAGCCATGTCGCTTATCCCAATATGTTAAGAACCTTCAAGTACCTTCCATTTCACAGAAGGACTCTGCTTCTTTCCTCCAATTACTGTTCACATGTCATGTCAATCTGGCCTCTCCAGCCAACTGCAGAAGATGGGTCAAGCTGTGTGTGTGTGTGTGTGTGTGTGTGTGTTCATACAGTAAAAGTACCCCGTTTAGCACTGAGAGGCAGGCGGCCATTCAACAACCAGCCAATTTCAGATTCCATTTCGGCTCAAATTAATCCAGGAGCAGGACAGTCTAATGCAAAACACCCAGATCCTGCTGGATGTTCGGGGATTAGCCTCTCCGCTTGTGGTTCTCTCTGGCAGCTTCTACCTGAGTGCCACTCGACCAGGAGAGCCGATTGCAATGCTGGCAACGGCTCTCACTGAAGATTAGCTGGAGCAACGCATCACCTTCATGTGTTTTTAAAAACACTTTAGTTTAACCGCCGGAAATTTAATTCTCCCAGTATTTCAGAATATTAATCTTTGTTCTGCCTCATTAGCATTGACGCCATACTAGGTGTGATCACATGTCACCGGGTTGAAAAACAAGGAACGAAGGTGGAAAATGAGCAAAACATAAATAATAATGATAATAATAAGAGTAGTAAACTTTATTTATATAGCACCTTTCATACAGGGGGTGTAGCTCTAATTGCGTTAACAAAAGAGAGAAGAAAGAAAGAAAGAAAACGCACAAAAAAATAGGACAAAAACTGCAATTATAACAAGCAGATTGGTTGCAAAGATGATAAATAGCAACAGCATGTATGTTAGGGACAATGTAGTGTTTGAAAGACAGCACTAAAACAAAGAAGGCGTACGACCGATACAATATGTCAAGATAAAAACAGGACAGGGGAAGAGTGACAATTACTTAAAAAGCAATGCTGAATAAATACGTTTTCAATTGTCGTTCACAGAGTTTGCATCTCTCATATCCATAGTTCCATAGTTTTGGGGGGTTTTAGTTAAAAAAGGCTGAGCTGCCAA
The DNA here is from genome assembly GCA_036023855.1 of Gadopsis marmoratus. Lineage (NCBI taxonomy): Eukaryota > Metazoa > Chordata > Actinopteri > Centrarchiformes > Percichthyidae > Gadopsis > Gadopsis marmoratus. Next base: position 25,067 of record JAVQJF010044708.1, on the reverse strand, counting down.
TTTTCTTCTTCGTGCAAGGGTGTAAGAGTCCGTGAAGGATTATAAAACGACAAAGATTCATTTGCCCTAAGACCCTCCAGCCATGCTAGCAGCTTTGTGAGGCTGACCGTTGAGTTACACACCAAGCAGGTGTAATGTTTACCATATTCATAAGTTTCTGTGTGCAATGAACACTGAACGCAAAGTGCAGCTGAGGCTGATGGGAATGCCACCAGTATTTGGTCAGTAAGTACTGGAAAACTAAAATGTACATTTTCACTAATTGGTGCTTGGTGAAAAGTCAGGGAAGCACACTCACAATGTGATTTCTTCTTCTTCGGGGATCTTGCAGGTGCACAAATCCTGCGATGAAGAATTTGAGGAGGTGTTGCTGCTGCGCTGTGTCTGTGGGAGAGAAACGGGTTTGTAAAGCGTTTGTCCCTGTGACTTCAAATGCACTGATACGCACGTGTGACAATTTTCTACAACCACAAACTCCACTGTCACAGGTGCCGAGTTGTTTTGCTCGAATAACACCTCCGTACTCCGGCACTTTGGAAACAACAACGGAAAAGGTGCCAACAGTGTGCAGAAGAAGGTTTTTGGTGATACACAACCGTAGTAATTATTATTCTGACTGAGTGCACAGGTTCAGACAGAGAAGGTCCTGCGTTATTCTTTTTTTTTTTTTTTTTATAGTTTTGTTCTTTAATACACAGTTATGTAGTTGGATTTTTTTGGCACGTAATTGCAATGTTGCTAAGAGAGAGAAACATTTTAGACTGGAGCCTTTCCAGTTTGCAGCTGAAGGTTCAAATGCTACGAATGTTCGGGTAATGGAGCTCATCAACTTATGAAACAAAATCACGTGAGTGACTTCTTTAAGCATGTTTGATCGCGTATGAGTACGAAAACAGGAAGTCCTGAATATTGGCCTACCATTGGGATCCTGCCCAAAACTATGCCCAATGCTTGATACTTTTCTCAGTAGTCTTTCTGCGACACCCAGTTAACGTATTTACATTCGGTTTTTAAATAAATTAAAATATTAGTAGTGGAGATCACCATCCCTGTGCAGGGGTCAAGAGATTCACAGAAGATGAGACACATGCACGTGTTAGTGTTCATCATTTCACGTCATTGATGCCAGCACCCAGTGTTCACTTTCACTCTTCCCAACCGTGTCGGAGCAGCTTTAAGTCACTGCTTGTGAATGGAGCACTTAAACACATCTCTGCTGCTTCACATGAATAGCATTCAGCCGGCAAAACCCATGGCCAGAAGCAGTGCAGTGACTTCCCGAAGTCTTGTTGTCATGGTGAGTTTGCCAGGCAACCAACAGAGGCACCTGAAAAATCACGACTCTTGTACGGACTGAACAACGTGTTAATTGGTGAGCTTTAGAGGGTTATGTAGGTGGATCTTTGGACAGAGCGAGGCTTGCTGTTTCCCCCTTTATTTCAGTCTGCATGCTAAGCTAAGCTAAGCTAAGCTAACCAGCTGCTATCTAACTCCTTTGCAAAAAGGCCAATAAGTGTATTTCCCAAAATGTCAAAAATATCCCTTTATGGATGAAAGATACATGAACATATTAATGAATCAGAAAGAGCATTAACATGACACATCTTCATTCATCTGAGAGATTATAAAACCGAATACACATTGATTTAGAATGTTGGGGTGTGTTCTGAGGACACATCTGCATTCTGATTGGCCCTTTATGTCTAAATAGCAGCAGAATAAAAAGCTACACGTGAATGCATTCGCTGTTAGGTTGATCTATATGCATAAAGAGAACTCTGTATTGTGGAGAGGGTGCTGGGCTTCTTTCTAAAAAGGCACTACAATGCCAAATAAAATGAACCACACGAGACGTGACTTCATACAGTATAACCGGCACGAACATGCATGAGCACACACACACACACACACACACACGACTGCAAACAAGCTGGCGGGTGGCAGAGCAGCGAGTCAGCGAGGCATGAAGACATGCACGGCAACACCGACAAATCCTCCCCCCCGTACACACTAATGCACGCAAAGCTGTCCTGTCCACGCATACAATCCTCGCCACCTCTCCCAATCGCTTCCTAGCCCCCCCCCCCCCACACACGCACACATTCTAATCGCTCTTGACATTTTTCCCGTTTCCCCCGCGGGCACACGCTCACTTCCATCCCCATCCCAATGCCAGCATCATCCTCGGACATCCCGGCTGCTCGGCTCTTATGTTCTGCAGTTCGCTCACGTTCCCGTTGCTGGGGCGACGATGCATCTGGCCTGGCCCGCTGCGCGCCTGTGGGAAAAGGTTCTGAGGATTGGCCTGGGATGACTAATGGAGTTTAGGGTCAGGCAGGTCCGAAAGCCACCCTGCCTGCTGCCCGCCCTGCTGGGAGACACTCTATTAAGTAGTTGCCCTGTTTCCAGCGGAGAAGAAATCTTATTCCACGGGTCACCTGCCAAAAGAATAATGTTAGAAAAAACAATATGCTGCTGTCTCAGAGAGGCAATAAGGTTTATTGCCCCATAGCTCACAATAATATACTGTATCTGGGAGGTTTATGTGGTTGTTTATCAATACCAACACAATGTGATTAAAATCACTGTACAATTTCAACTTTCTTTTGGACCAAAAACTCTGCCAGACTTGTGAGATGCTGCAAAAAGGCTCCCTCAATGGTTTTACATGTTTGAACCAATCTATTACAAAGCACATGTTCTTTATTTCAACCTTTTTGAACCCCCGCTCTTGTATTTCTGGATGTGTTTTCCCCACCGTTACATAAAGAACTGAAGGCAAATCCTTCTCTAGCGTCAAAGGAAGAGAACGAGAGCCGCACACGCAGATAGTCTCCAATTTCAATACCATTGTTTATTTCCTGTTTCCTACTGACAGTTAATGTTGGTTTTTCTTAACCATGACAGTGTCCATTCCCTAACCACAACCGAGTGGGGATTATTGTGACCACGACGATGAATGGTCCCCTAACCAAGTTGTTTTTGTGCCTAAACCCAACCAAACTTTAACTTTAGCAGTGTTAAGATCAGAAAAAAGGTTTTATTTTTGAAACAGCAATGACTTCCTGTAGGTAGTGGCGTCATATAATTAATAGATACATCATTTGTAAACTGAGGATATATTAAAGAGCAGTCAAGCCGAATATCGGTGTGGCATTAAGCAGGCGAGACTGACAACATTTTGGCTTGGGTTGTAATGATAAGGTACATTCCAATTCCCTTATTTGATAGAATAAGTATTAAATTGTTCCAGTATAAGAGGTCAGTCCCACCCTCTCTCTCTCAAACTCATTGGACATTGCAGAGCCTGGTGATTTTGCAAATCAGGCAGAACTCTGCATCGAGGGAAGGAGGTGGGTCAAGTCAGTTCATGCCATCAAGCGGACACGTCTCGCCGCGTTCCTCATGGAAATAAATGGGGTGCGAAACCTGGTCTGCCGAGATTCTGTTGCGGTCAACAAACTCTATACTGTGCGCTTAAGCTGGGCAGACACAGTACATTTTGTATTAATCTTGTATGCCATGTTAAATCACACTACACCTTTTAATCTACTTTTCTGCACGGCACAGAACCTGCGACTTTTACGCTCGCACCGTACGGATCAATTTATAGGGCTGCTCACGCCGAACGTAAGCACGGAACCCACTGCTGGTTTTGTCCAGTGACAATTCCAATAGAGCTTGGCACATCATAAGTGAAAGCACATGACCGGTAAATGGTATGATAAGATTTAAAATTTCTTTGGTCTCTAATGGCAAAAAGTGTTTAGGTCAACAGTGCCTAATCACAATACAAGGAGGGAGAACACAAATCACACTGTAATGATTGTGGACATAAGCAGAGTCTCTAGGCAGGTCAGACAGCATTAGATGCAAATAGACAGTTTATTTGGTCCGTTGGGCCAAGTTTACAGACGGTAGGCAAAGAAAGCCCGGGAAATTAGAAACAGGCAGGCTTCATCAGCAACAGGAGATCGGTTAGCAACAGTTACCAGGCACCAGATGAGCAGCGACAGCTCAGGCAGCTTACACAAGCAAAACAACACGAGGCAAACTGCCCTTAAAAAGTTCTGAATGTCTAGTGAGTTAATGGAGAGCAGCTGTGCAGGCAGCTTTTTTGTCTGAATTTTCAGAAACCTGCGAGTATTCAAAGATGTGTCCCTCAAGACTGAATACAGGCTGAGACTTGTCGTTTTTACCCATATGACAACGATCATACTCTATATCACTTATGATGTATAAAGAAAGATGCTGCGCATATAATGCAAACAGGGGCCGAAACAGGAGTTAGAGCAGCGAGTGTCTCCAGCCCAGTCCCATTGATTAGGCTCAGGCTGCTATTTGTGACACTACACCACTTTGCCATAGAGCTCTGCTGCTGTAGCACGTTTTAATTTTGCCGTGTAATTCATCACTGCGCTGGGGACATTTTTACGATGCCCACATTCATCTCCGCTGAGCCACTTTCCGCTTAGTTCCTGCCGGAGTGCATTTGAGGCGGCATGTGATGCATTTGTGTTGGCACCGCTACGGCAAAAAGGGGTTTTCTTTTGTTTAGTTTTTTTCCATTTTATAAGCCACTCAGCCATTCTGGCTCATGGAACCATAATGCACTGGGCTTTGCTTGTTGTAGGGTTGACACTGGGAGCAAGGTCGCATGTTGAGATCAACCTGTAGTGCCTGCTAGCATGAAACGCAAATGTGTAGAACTGTACCTGTGACACTTTAGACCAGCTGTGTTATGATCTGGGCTTCCTCCCGCTATAACGGGGACAAACAAGCAGTCTTACATGTGAAAATCATGTTTTGTTGTCCGTCCTCTGTGGCCTTTGCGTCACACCACTTCACTCTTTCCTCTTGACATACAAGACTCACAATCCCTGCAGCCAGTAGATGGCTTTGTCACTTGAACATAAACCAGTGTGTCTGCATTTGCTGAAGTGACTCATACTGTTGTTTTTCTTGGGAGGACGGCCTGCGTTCAATTCGATTATGACTTGTATTTTCGGGACTGTCCTCCCCAAAAATACGACTGTATAGGTCAAACAGCTTAATATCACCCATATTTACGCTTATTGTTAAGCGGCGACCTATAAAGAGCACCAAAGGCCACATAGGCAGGATGTTGGGGTGGACAGGACTTTCACCCAGGAGTCTGCCGTTCACGTCCCGTGTGAAACCAAAAGTCAACGCTGACTTATTTTAGCGTACGTAAGTTAATTAACGTAGTTATTTTAAGCCAAACCATTTTTCCCAAATCTAACTGCGACCGTTTCACACTGTCATGACAACAACTACTATGTGTAGTTGTTGTCTATATATGTCACTTTGGGAGTCACTGACAAACGACCTATTCTGCTTCTTTATTTTTTTGGCGGGGCTCAAAAACACTTCAGTCTTAATTATGTGATCAATTTAAGTGCATGGTTAAAATATTACGCTGGTTTCTGAGCAGCTACACTTATACACGTACAGTCTGAGGACGTTTAAATGCCAGTAGGAAACTGCAACAACTGAGGAAGCACTGTAAAGTGTAAAGCAGCGTAAATCTGAATACAGATGTTTACAGGCAGATACAGATGACGACCATAGCTTTATTTTACACCCCTAGTGAGTTTAAGTTCACGTTTTCTTTAACCAATGGCGTGAGCCTAGTGCTGCTGAGCAAGGCACTGGTTGGAGCAGCTGTGAGGTGGCCGGAGAGGCCTGGAATTCTGTGGTTCAGCTCCCAGGTGGAAATGGTACTGTGTGGGTTTAGAAAAGAGAAGGTTAGTAGTATCAGTTAGTATCGGTTAGTATGAATCCCTTGATGTTTGGTAATCTAAAGAGCTAGTTCAAAACTCAAACACACACACACACACACACACACTCCTTGCTGTCAATCAATTTTTTATTAGGACGAAGAAGAAAAAGACGACGACGAAGAAGACAGATGCAACCAGGGACTGAGAGCAGCTGTCCACTAATCTCTGGGCGAGAGACACAGGACTGAGAGTGAGAGAGCGAGCAAGTCTGCCTGTCTGCTGCTCGTCTCGCCTCGCTGCTGTTACCATGACAACGTGCCGAACCCAGGAGCCGAGCGCTTGAGATTCTCCTCATATTCCTCCACTCTCTTCCTTCTCTTCTTCAATCTGACTCTCACTTTACCTACCCCGCCCCACCCCCCTGCTAAGCTCTCTCTAACTCCACCTTATTCGCCATTTCTTCTTGTCATCCCGTTACTTTATCACTCTCCTTTACCTTCCTTCGTCTTGACTTCCTACGTGTCCCCTCTTCTTTCAACCTTTCCTCAGGTTCACCTCACCCCCTCATCCCCTCTCTTGGATTCCTGGCTTTCAAATTAAATTTGAATTTAAATTAATTAAATTTGAAACGTTGCCTTGTTGGTATGACCATGATCTGCTGCAATACTGCAATACTGGAAAAGCGGGTTGGACAAGGTGGAACGGCACAGGTTCGGTCCCAGGAGCACGACCCGTAAACCAAGTAGATGAGGATGAAAGAGTCAAAAGGCAAGCAGCAGTCGGGAAACCAAGATGGCAAACTTTACCAGGTGGAGGGGGGGGGGGTGGCAAAAATGCAGAAGCCCGAATACAGGCCGAAGAGCATGCAGGCGGCTAACAGGCAGGCAGATGAAGTGAGTGAGTGAATGTTGTCATGTCGAATGAAAAAACATGTTTTTTCCGTACATTGATGTGCATAACTGTGTTACGCCTGTTGCCATTTGTTGTCCAAACGGCAGGAATTGCTCTGGCACAAGAAGAAGATGACATCAATAATCTCAACGGTGCCTACAAAGCTCTGATTGGCTTAGTTATTTTTCATGCTTGAAGCGCTGAAAAAAAAGTCAGATGCGGGCGAAGCCAGGTATGGCCGTAGCGAGTTCGCACCTTCATCTCCTGAATGAATTGCTGTGCAAGGTATTGTGGGATCTCAGGGCGAGGGCCGACAAGTGAAAAGACCACGCAAACAGGAAGTGGGTCGGGAAGTGTAGCCTTTACCTGCTGTGGTGGAGATGATCATTATGTTGTGCCTGCGTGTCCCTTCGCCTCCAAAAGATTACAGATGCAAACAAAAGAAAAGGGCTGCTGGGCGCAAAGTCAGATAAATTGCTGGAGGAAAGTTGCAGGTGCCAACGTGGCCGTGGCAATTTCCCAGGATTTGTTACGCTCCAGTGCTCCTTTGCCATTTTAATTCTGACTAACACTTGTGTGACAACAGATGGTGTGCAAAATATAGCAGGGGCCAGCAATCAATCAGGTCCAGGCACAACAACTGCGTGGTTCAGGTTAGGTAGCCGCCACGATCTGGGGCAAAGTCGCGCGCTGTGTTTGATCTTTCCTCAAACTGAATCGTGATGGTGAGGAACGCAGAAGACACGAGGTCCAATTAAAATCAAAGCTCATGCTCTCTCTCACTCCCTCGGTTTTACCACCTTCCCTCCGATTCCTTAATGCCTCTCTCTTCCTCCCGTCCTCCTCCCCTTGTTATAATCTGTCGCCTCCCCGTGTTGCTCCCTGTCCCGCTCCCCCTCCTCCCCGTCCCTGGTCCTCACGGCCCACACGTCCACCTCTGCTTGCCGTCGCACCTCCCATCGCTTCTCCCTCTCACCCTCCTCTGTGTTCCTACTCACTCTCAACCTTCTCTTACTTGTTTCCACCTCCTGCTTCCTCGTTCCCTCCCCTCCTTCTCCCCTCCTCGGCCTCACACAGAGGTTCCCTATCGACTGTCCCTCCAGCGCGCCGCAAATTAAAGCATATTTCATCCACAGAGGAATCTACACCGACCCAACAAACCGCAGGGATTCCCCCGTTCGCCTACCGCTCACACACGTTGTGTTTATATATACACGTGTAACTGCAAGCCTCTCGGTTATACAAGTTCTCATTCCAACACAAAATAAGGCAATTTGAAAACAAGAAACTGTTTTTCTTTTCTTCCATGCATCCCTTTCTTTTCCTTCTCTTGTCTGCTATCTCTCTCTCTCTCTCTCTCTCTCTCTCTCTCTCCCCCTCCTTTAATAGAGTCGCTCTCTTGGTCTCTCAGCCCCTTGTTCTCCATCCTCCCTCCCCCTCGTTCTCTCTCTCTTTTTGCCTGAAGTGGTAGATACAGCAGCTCCCCACAGGGTTTTAACCGGACTTCTCCACTGACAATGTTCACCTCCTCTCCTCTCCTGCAATGCTCCTACCGTTGCACCTCGTTCCCTCTTTGTCGCCGCATCCTTCGCTCTCTTTCTCCCACATTTCAGACTAATTAGACATTTTACTTCTTTTCTTTTCTCCTTTTCACACCTTCATCTTCCCACCTCCCTCTTCCAAGACTGTAACACACCTCTACTATCCCCCGTCATCTTTGAAGTATCTTGTAGTAGTAAGTTGAAAGAGAGTGGACTTGCTGCGCGGGTTTTGAAATGTTTCGTCACTCGTATCAGAGGTTTGATATTTCTACAGGATGGTGAGAAGCTTCCTGGTGTTGAACCTCTGAGGGTTTATTCACTCCTTGATATCATTATATTGTGTTTGTTTCACAGTTCTAAAGGGTATACGCCTGCACTCCTTTTCATATTCTTTATGATCCACTTAGTACCTTTCTCACAGATCTGTGTGTTCAGATGAGTAGGTGTCCTTATTTAGTCCTTGAACGTACTGTATAAGAGGTGTCTGGCTATAAAAAGCACCTCAGTTATAGTCGCTTTATTTGCTGACAATATGTTACCTTTAATTTAATTTGATGGAGGTTTGGTATCAGATGGATTCCTCACCTTCCATCATAACGGAATAAAGCCTGATAAATTCCTTTATATTAATGCTGTAACCCAGGGACACTCAACTTGCTTCGCCTGGGGGAAACTTTTGCTACATGACATGAGAACAGGGGCCAGTTGACGAACACACATTAGTAATATTTATCAGATATCTTGCGGGAACGCTGCACTGAAGCTAGCATGTTCTGACCCGTGATGGCGCCTGATATCAGCATCTGTCATTTTGGCAAAGTAAACACAGAGGTTTGGTGTGAGGAGGCAAAATAAAGGCAAATCCACATCGATCGGAAGGCAGATCCATCCAACCTTTCGATGTTTGCTGTCCTCGCTCATCTTTGCCCAGAGGCAAATCCAGTCGCATCACCGCACAGGAACCTTGGAGAAGTTAAGATAAGCACTTGGTAAAACCCGATGCTGACTCAGATGATACGCCTCCCCTCCCCCACTCCTCTCGGCCTCTTCCTCCATAATACCTGTCCTCTTTGTCTGTCTTCTTATTAGTGGCCCTTGCTGGCTTTCAGCATGACTTAGTATTAGTGATTATAGTGAATAGCGACCACCGCAGCCTTTCTTAGTCAAAGAAAAGTGGAAAGAAGAAAAGCAATGACTCAGTCAACCTTTTCCGGTCTAATCTGTCAGTGAGGCAGTTATACTCTTTTAGACCGTAGAAAAGACCTGAGATAAACTTGTATTTTTCGACACTGAGTGGATTAAAGCACAGCAGAGTTTGCTAGGTTTCAGCCCACCGGGACTCCCACCACCTGACTGCCGATGCAAAGGGTCCTTACTCCTTTCTTAGCAAGTGGTGAGTTCCCCACAGAGTCTGGTCCACATATTTTATTCAGGCTGAGTCTGCTCTCGCTTTCCCTATTCTGGGAAATGTGATTGAAGTTTGGCCTCTTCATTAGGGCCTTCAGATTGCTTCTTGCTGGCCCTCACCTTACCCAGGGATGCTCCAGGATGAGCTGCATGATGTGGATTGGAGGAGTATGTGTGGCCTATTTTGCTTAGTTTGCTTCCACCACAATCCAGACCCAAATAAATGGAAAATTAATGGATGGATACTACAGGGTTACCCTAGAATTACTACAAAATCACTATAATCATCAAATAGTAGATGTTAGCAATCCATCTCTCTCAGCCCTGAAGAAGACTGTCAAAATGTTAGCTCTTATTTTGAATTAAAAGTGCTATTTGAATGAAAGCTACAAGCGTGCAGTTACTTTCAGGTGTGTTGTCCATGGTACTAGCTTGCGGCTCACTCAGACATAAGATCCACACCTCCCAATAGAGAGAGATGCATAGTGATATAATTGCAAAATGGGTTTGATGCATGGAAGCTTTCAAAAAGTTACCAAATGATAATAAATAAATAAAAAAATCCCACGTACCTCATCAGCGCTCCATCTGCCAAGGTGGCTCTTCAGAATAAACACTGCAGAAGCATCATTTATTGGACGTGAATGAATTGCTTCGCATGGTATCGTGGGACTCCAAGGCGAGAACTGGCAAGAGATGTGGATAAAATGGGTGGGGTCTAAAATTGAGAGATTTTACTTATGCAAATGAGGACAACATGTTAATTTAAATGCTTAAAATGACCTGCTTTTAGTGATGTGGCGTTCATGAGCGTATTGTTCATTGAACTACTCTTTTGATATGAACTAGTAGGAACGAGTCATCTCAGAGTGATTCTTTCATTTTGTCAAGTAGTTTTGAGTGTATAACCTTTAAAAAAAATCAATATGAATATAATGTTCATAAATGTTGTTTTGGAACTGAGAAACAGCCTCTTTTGTTCTTTAGGTATTAGGACTTTAAAGAACTCAAACTGGACATAAAGCTATACAAGGTCTCATGTGATTGAATTGCTATTGATGTGTACAGAGTCACAGTTGCAGACCAGAGGTTGTGAAGAGCAAGTACACGTTTGACATGAGGGGTCACATGTGGCTTTTGGCATGTGTTCATTATCATTGGATTTGCGTGTGAAAGGGCTTTTAGTCAGACAGCTGCTGAAATAAAAATCATATTATGTTTCAGTGTGTCGGCCAGTCAGAGAAAATAAAGAGTTGAAATGTGACAGTGTGTGTGAGGGTTTGTGTGTGTGTGTGTGTGTTGGAATGGACCAAATCTTAAGACTTAATTTTCCCACGACTCACAAGATGGAAATTAATGTCACATGTAATAATAGAGAGGAATATATTACCATAATTCTCTAGCACCTGAAAGACACATAATTAGGGATTTAATTTCTTTGCTCACACACACACACACACACACACAAGGTCAGAGCATGTGGTAAAGCCATTAGCTGTCACCAGTCTAGCACTTCAAATGTGTCTAACCACATGGCTGGCGGTGGACGTTAAATGTATATCAATACACACTCTGTAAGTGCCCGCAAGTATGAGTGAATGGCAGTAAAGGGCCTCACCAGGGATAAAGCATCATGTTAAATAAGGAAACCTTCAGTGCAGACAGCAGGCTCAGTGTCATTCACTGCTGGGCTGAGAGTCTGCAAGAGTCTTGACTTTGTAAAGCATCTCGGAAGGCCGCTGGAGTGATTTCCACCACGTCAGCATTAATGGGGCCGGGGAGCACTTGGTGCTACAGCTCCTGCGAAAGCATATAAAATATTCCACCGCACTTAAGTTGGCAGCGGAACGAGGACGGTGTCCAAGTTCAAAGAGCTGTGTTAAAATAGAGTGTGGCATGACCAGATAGATGGATGATGAAATTATACAAATCTTTTTTTAATTTAGCCTTTTTTTTAAATTAGACTTAAAGGTGCAATATGTAACTTTTTGACATCAATGTAATTCGTGTCTCTGATATTACTACCAAATTCTTCTTTTTGCGTATTGTAGTGACACTACAAATGAAACCTGTAAAGTATAGACTGATACAAGATTTTCAATATCGCTAATAATTAACATATTTTTCTTTTGGTAATTTTGCACATTGTTTTTTTTAATGTTGACATATTTTTTATTTTATTCCTACAAAAAGATAGTAAGCAATACATAATAAGAATTAAATCTGCATTAATCAATATTTTTATATCATCAATGGGTGAAACGTCTATGTATAACGTGAAATGTGTCACTTGTCCTGACAAACCCCAAACCCATCTACCAACTCTTCAGCTGCCACCCGTCGCATGGAGCAATTTAGCCTCTTTCAGGACATTTTTTTATTTTTTACAGCCTGCAACTTTCGTTTCAATTCACTCTGCTTTGTTTCAGGTAAAACCCGCTGCACATTAGCTGACAAACATTAGCCACATAACCGCAGAACAAACTCCTCGTGGCGTGCACTGACTGCACCGCAGTTATATTATCAGAACTCGATCACAAATCCAATACGGGCCCAGAGAATATCAGTATAACAATAACTGATCTATCTCTACTTAGCGCTAATTGTTTTGAATGAATAAGACTGTTTGTTTCAGTTCAGAGACACTTTAAGTAAAACTTTGAATATTAAACTTCCTTAAAGTTCCTCCTGACTCCGGCTTTTACATCCATCCGTCCATCAAACTCCTCTTGAGAACGACATATTTTGATAAGGTTTCAGACGACACAAAAAGTTTATTGGAGTTTTCTTTTCTTACAGCTTATTTTCTGTCAGTAAGAGCACAGCAATATTTGGACAGCCCCTGGCCTGTGCTGATTGGTTGATTCATGGCTTCGTGAGCTGGTAATTGGATGATGACACTGGGGTGGAACACTAGAGGGGCATGATTGATGGCCGGGTCTGCCTGGACTTGCTGTAGCTAAGAAGTATGTTGTGATATTGTTTTTGTGTGTGTGTGTGTGTGTGTGTAGGGGAATATCTCAGGGCATGGCAGTCGAACCATAAGGTGTTTCTGGGAAAAGTTTCTTGAGGGACCGAGGGAAGTATTGGAGTCTGTTTCACGCCTGAATGCATGCCTGCCTACATGCTTCTGTGCATCCACATGTGTGCATATCTACGCCTGGGTAAGAGTGTGTGTTGTTTTCTCTGCAGGGGGCCAACATTAAAAAAGGCATCTCAACCCCGGTTATGTGGCCCCAGCTTTGATTGACAGACCATGTCATCCGTATGCCCAACTCATGCCTCCCAAAACAGATCCTCTGCTCCCAGTGGAATGAAGGTAAGCGAGTCGCAAGTGAGCAGAAGAAATGCTTTCAAGTCAATGTCAAATTTACTTGAAGAAAGTCAATATTCCTGCTGAAAAGTGGCAAAAGGTTGCACTCTGGGGACCCGCCTGGAGGATTTCTCTACAAGAAAAGGGAGTACTGGGTGACAAGGACCTCCATGGAGAAAAACAGCAGCCATGAAAGCAGAGCAGTCTTGCCCACACTTAAATTGGCCTAAATCGGCTTCTACAAACATCTGACCACAAAGGAGTAACACACTCTCTATCAAGTTGTTGTGTATTTGATCCTGTATATGCGTTGTAGGGTGTATGCGTGTGACTATGTGTGGCAGCTGAGAGCGATCAGAAAAGCCCGAGGTCATTCGGCCTGTAACAGGCAAGCAGCCTGAGGAACAGCAGAAAGCCAGGGTGGAGCCGAGTCCTCGACACAGCAACCTGCAGACCAAACAAATGTGCACACTGCTGTGGGTGATGTGAAACATCTGCCTCCCAGCTGAGGGGCATCATGGAAGATTTGTTTCCCCTCCAAAAAGCCCCATCGTATCCATCTCTTTCCATTGTTAAGTTCAACCCTCATATCCTTTGTTGTTTGTGTTGCTGATCACCATGACACTCTGGTCGGAAGGTTAGTCTGAAAGGCAAATATGTGAGGACCGCGTGTAGTAATTGTTGAGTTATTGGTATTGATCATTTACTTCATCAGCCCCCAACAATAGGTCATTCTGCACTTACAGTAAATAAAACAATTCTAACTTATTCTCCCTTAAACAAACCAAGCTGAGAGCTCAGTTGCAAGTTGTTTCAGTTGCGACGACAAACATTTTACAAAAGGATCAGTTAATGCATTAGCTAATTATATTCTCAGAATCTACAAAATGGATAATGGGATGTTTTTGGAAACGAACACTTCCCCGTGTCTGAACACCTGCTCAGCTTCACCTTCATCAGTGTTTCTCTAATGGGCTCAGGAGACACATTGAGTACCCTCGTACGCTGTATCGAGTCACAATGGTGACACACCTGTGTGGTTTCAATTTCCCTAGTCTCTCTGCTCCGATGGCTCGGTGCAGGGGCGGCAGAGACAAATAACATTAGGAAGCTGCCACAGATGTGACACTGGTGAACTGATGATGGTGCTGACCAGAGCACGATAATTGGGTGCTGCTATCTGTGACTGGGTGGCTATTGACTACATTAGCAGATGGATTAGTGGCAGGATTGCTTAAGTGACGAGACTTCAAAGCGTCCCAATTTAGACTGTAGATCATGTGACTGAAAGGAAGCAATGCATATTCATGCAAGCAGACATCCGTGGAATCCATGAAATGTTCCACACACTATCATATCGAGGGGCAGTCAGGTGGCTCCAATGAACAGTTTCCTTCTGGTGCCTAAAATCTGGAATTGTTTGGAGGTGTATGACGGACTAGGAGGAAACCCCAGGGCAGACCTGAGGATTAAATCTCCTAGCTGGTCCAGATGTCCTCAGGGAACATCTGGGGAAGAGTAGGAGGAAATTGCTTAGAAAAGGATGTTTGTGCTGTAAGATTGCCCTGCTACTGCTACTCTGATCTAGATAAGTGGCGAGGAAATTAATGGATCGATCGATAGAAATAAAACTTTGCAATTAAACAGGCACTCATGTTACTTTCATCTCCACGCTAGTGGAGTGGCTCTAAGGATGGCAGTGTCAACAACTTTCGGACGGATTGCAATAGAATTGTGTTCGGATGGACGAACGATCCCCTGCCTTCATCTAGCGCCACCAGCAGGTCAGAGTTTTCACTCATCCAATGAAATATATCAACACTTAGTGGACAGATTGGCACAAACGTTTGTACAGACATTCATGGTTACCATATGATGAATCCTACTGACTTTGAGGGTGCCATTTTTGGTTTGGCGTGAATCAGCTTGGCAACTATCGGATGGATTGTCACTTTCGGCACGGTAGCATTTCGCTCACAGCACCACTGTGTCAAAGTGCAACCTCAGAAAGCTGCAAGCATTGGTGTGGTCTCTCAGTCTTGTTATGGGTCAAATTAAACAGCACGGAAAGATGCTTGAGGTTTTCCACAGAAATGACTAAATGATTGGTTTCCTTAGTAGGTATTAGTTGTCTACAACATCCCCAAGTCTTACCTTAACCCTTACCTATAGTAGTTCTAAGATGATCTTAACTTTAGAACCAAACCATAATCATAAACAGTCCTTTAAGCGATGTTAATGGATATTACTGCTTTCCAGTGAATGTAGATATTCATGTTTCTGCTATTATACGTAGGTGAGACTGTGATAAGCTTTGTTTTGCTGCAGTATGTGTCTCAGCTCAGCAGGAAAGCTGCCAAATCTGAGCTTGATTTCCACTTGAGCCTCCAAAATCCTTTGTCTGTAAATGATCTGATATCACAGCGAGCTACAGTGCTGATGTTGAGACAGCACACAGGTAAAGTCATAGAGGACTGTGGACGGTACATGCTTAGTATATTAATTGACAAGGCTGCTTATTCAGGATGAAGTTGAGGTAAACTTTGCCTGGTGGTCGGAGGTGTGATCACAGATATATAATAATAACACAACTATCCCTCCCAGTCTGCTCACCTGCCTCTCATCGGTTCACCTGCCTGCAGGATATCTACCCTCCCCCTTCAACCATCTTTCGCCAGATTGTTGCTACAACCTGAGCGGTCGCTACTCTTTATGGCGACGTTGGTTTATATATTTCTAAAAAGTTTATTCAGTATCTTTATGCTTTGTGTACTAACCTGCCTCTCGTGTCCCAGGCTCATCGCCTGCCTGCCAGCCGCTCCCTAGCTTCCACGCGAACCTCTGCCAGCCGCACTTCCCCTCGTCCTCTCCGCTCATGCCAGCGCCTCCATTACCATCACTCACTCCCGCTGCCACCGGATCTCCATTCCCTGCCATCAGCATCTCATCCTGATCCTCTGCTACAATAAAAGCCTGTCTTCTTACCAACTCCACCCTGTCCGTGTCCTGCGTCTGGGTCCCTATTGAGCTTCTGAAGACTGACTACTTAGAGACGTTATTTTAAAGAATATCTTCTAGATTCACTGAAAACATTAGCTTGTAAATTTAAATAAAGGCAAATCCCCGAACCTGTTGTTGGCAGAGATGGGATACTTAATCAGTGAAATAAACAGAACATCTAGTTTTCTTCACAAATCAATGACCCTCTACATTCTTTGCTCAGAAATAACTTTTTAAATTCTATTTAAAGTAGAACACGTTCATTGCCTTCATTCCATCAGTGTCCCAGCGTCCCCTGCCAAATCACCAGAGCCTCCACTGACCAGCAGCTGCTTGTTTTGGCACTGCCAGACTGGGCTCTGTTCATTTGTGCCTCTTGTTGTCCGCTGTCATTTTGACTAGTGAATGAAATAAGACATCCCTTCCTGGAAATTAGAGAACAGGTTGTGTCTGATTAACACATCTCAACAGGGGGACGGTGTGTTTGCTCAAAAACGATCATGCTTTTCATAAAATGGGCGTCGCATGGATTCATCAGGAGGGTGATGACAGCTCAGGGGAGAGTGGCAGCCGTTAAAAAAAACAGACAAGCCAATTATCATCGATCAGCAGGGCTGTTTGCAGCCCTCAGTCAAGGATCCACAGGGCTGAACAGGTTGCAAATGTGATCATACACAGATAACTGAGTACCTGGTTAACATGTAATCAGTTCTGACACCAAGCAAAATTCTCAAACTTGGTAACTAGATGAATTAAGGATACTGTTTGAACGATTCAATAGAACTGTGGGCACTGTGCAGCATACAATAATACATGCATTTAGAGTACATTACCAAACTCAGTGTCGTACTCAAGGAATTTGGCAGAACAAAGGAAACAGGCTAATAAGATCGAAGGTAAAACAAATCTGTCATTTCCCCTGTAAATTCATCTGAGAGCTCAGATCTGTAAACCTGACTAACATCACAGACCAGCACAGTATCCCCCCAGGAATTCCGCGCTTATTGGATGATTCTGCACTTTTTAGGAATTAGGAATAGATCATGATTTGGGTTAAAAATCTTTTACAATGGCTGAATTTTGGTTTCACACGGGGACACGAAACCTGGACTCCTGTGTGAGGATCTTGTGTTACACACCCTGCCAGCCCTGCCACGTGCAGGTACCGTAGAAAGCAAGATCTTGATGAATGTTGCGATTCTATGTAAAACACGTCTGTGAACGCATTCCAGAGTTTTGCCGTATCCTCCAATTTCACAGTCTTGTCTGGTGAGATAGACAATGTGATGTTGTACGCAGAACAGAGTGAGTTAATCGTGGCAGCTGCAGTTACAATGGTTGAACAGGCATCGGGAAGGAAACCAACAAATTATAGGAGAACCGTAAGATATTACAACATTGTTTGATTGACAGATGATCCCTGGGTAGTGCCATGTACTAAGCATCACACCATTAAGCACCAAAATAAGAAACTGAAACAAAACACGAAAAGATAACAGCCACTCCACGCTGCCTTATGTTATCTGCGACTGCTACGTGCTCAATCAGCTTTCTTCAAAAGCTCTCAAACTCATAAGTAGTCGGCACATTTTTAATTTACATTTCTAATGACACCATCTGCATAATTAGTCCAACGTGCAGTTTAATTAAGTTATGCAAATACGAATAAATGACATAATCTGGCCCAATTATCCGTTCTAGTGTGTACGCAAACTGTCGCAATTCTGCAGAAAAATAATTTGCAGAAATGTACACTAACGCATTAAGAGAACGTGATATGCAAAATGTGTGCGACTCGTGTTTTTCCAACAAAAACATAATCTGACAGAGAAAATAAAGAGGCGACTGGAGCGTCAGTCATGGAGAAGGAACATGAGCCAAATAAAGCCATCACTTGTCGTCGGAGCCCTTTGAAGTGGAGGAGGAGGAGGAGGAGCACACATCTTTGGGGATAACACACACACACACACACACACACACACACAAAAACTATTTTCCCCTTATTTTCTCGTCTCCTAGTAATTTGTGTATTGCTGATGCCAAATGGACAAGCGGAATAAATTTTTTTGTTTTACTTGCAAACCTTCTCGCATTCTGTTGTCTTCATGTTTCCTTCACAGATTTTCTCTTCCCCCTTCACGTCAGCAGCCTATATTGCTTTGTACCGTATGTGCCCTACATCTGCAATATCAAGGAAATCAACAAACACAATTCCATATCGTGTCTTTGTCAGTAAACAGCACATTATTAGTTGCAGGCTGAAGTAACGGTACAAAACTTAGAACAATTATCACCCACAATATACTAAATCCTATTTGGTTACATGGCTTGTTGTTGAGAAAACTGGATACTACTTTTACATCAAATCAGTACATCCAGTGCAGATTTGGCAGATTGTAGTTGAAAATAATATTAATAATAATAAATAAATTAATAACCTTGGTATCATGATTAACATGCATCTCTGCGACATTTGTATTGAGCCGAGAAGAGTGTTCCACCACCCAGAGAACCCTATGGATACGCTTAACGATGAATCTCTGCAACACCCTCAATACGAGTTAAGCATCATACTTACGTAGAAAAATAAAGGTGTTTTGTGCAACCGGACAGGTGCTTTTTCAACTGTGTTTGTAACAGGGATGAATTAAATTGCCTTTATATGCCAGATTAATGATTTCTGGTGGAGTATGAAAATGAAAACAATAAGAATAACGTATCGGCTCCTTTAGATATTAAAGATTGGGGGTTTTGAATCATTTGTGATGATTGCTGTCCGCCACCATGTCACAGGAATGCCAAACTGGAGCCCGCGGTGCATCTGGGTACGTCTCTAAGTGGCATGAATGCATTTAATACCATAGCACATCAACCTAATACATAGTGTAGTGTAGACTCCACTCCCTTCCCCACCTCCATCACCCTGAAGGATCAAGCGGGAAGTTAATGGATGTCATGTGCAGGAGATTCTTTTAATTCTTGTGTGTGCAGCCTGTGTGCTGCTAGGGCAAACTGTGCGAGAACCTCCTGCTTCATCTGTGCCTTGCAGTATAGCCATGGCTCTGCTGAAGCCGCCTTATTGACTCCCAAATTTGCTCTAATTCAACTGTTCACAGTTAGCGAGAGAAATGCCACCAATAACATTAAATACTGCACTCCACTCGGCGAGTACAAATTAAAATGGCGGCCATATGTTCATCTGTGCTGCAGTTAGCTGGTGATAACTGTGTCAGGATGGAGGAGGGAAACATTACATTTTATTGCCCACTAATACAGAAATGTCTTGCGATAATGGGTTTTTAGAACTGCCCAGAAAACAGGAACCAATGAAACTTTTTAAATTGTTCATGCACTCTGAAGGGATGTTGTTGGGGGTGGGGGAAGATGACCAGGACTGAGTCTTTATCACCTCTCCCAACACATTGCCTTTTTCTCAGTTGCTTTGCTATAAGTTTGAAGAGAAGTTTCGATGCAAAGAGTTTATTCTGCAGCGCAGAGATAAAAGTGAGATGGTCCCAGAGCTGTAAACACAATGTCGGTACAAGCTCTTATATGTAGGCTGAGAAGGTGTGTCTGTTACAATATTAGGAGACAGTGATGAACCAAATGACAGCACCGCTCTCTGCTTTTCCCGTTTAACCATAATGCCCCATCTCTCAGGCCAGGGGGACAAATCATAGCGGCACGAGGAGCCTGCATGACTGTTGGTTTTCCCCTGGTTTCGGGCACGAGAATCTTTTCTTTTGTGGAGTCAAAGGTACTTTTCCAACATACGATACACTTTTAAAAAAGAGTGCGTGCGTGTATATGCTATTTTCTAATACTGCGATGAACCGTTTATCCTGACTCAGATGTGTTCGGGAGTTTCCACCTAACACAGGTGCACGGCCATAATGAGCGTCCATGCCATGCAGAGGACAGCAGGTAGCTAAGAAAATCATCGCTACTGTCCTTCGTTAATGAGCGATGGTAGCTTCGCTCACCACCATCTCCTCTGACACACACTCACACACAGAGAAAACAGTGATTCTGTCCACTGATCCTGCTCCCTCTCCCTTTATACAGGCCTCCCGTTTGAAGTGGAACGCAGATGATACATACTGAATACATTGGTTATGATTTCCTAGTGTATTCATTGCGTTTCATCCTTTCATAATACTATTATGTTAAAGCAAACGTATTTACAACAAAGTACCAAAAGCATATACTTGCAATGTTAGGAGAGATGTTTGCGAAGGCGTTCCAGGCCGAGACGCCTCCTGCGTAGATCTCGCCGTTAGCGTTGCAGCGCTGGCAGGTTCATCACAGCATCAGGACGCTCAAGCAAGAAACCGCAACGTCACTGTTCATTCGACACGTCTCATCCCAGGCCGTCAAATACCGACGCTGCTGTGTCGCGGCCCTCAGAGTCTCATACAGACGCAGAAGGTACCCTTTAGGTTTAGGCAACAAAATGACTTAGTAAGGCGTAAGTCACGCACGTAACTTTATGTAACTCAAAACGTTGACTTTTGGTTTCACACAGGACACGAGCCTACGTGGACATGGAGCTCTTTGTACTATGTCGCCTGACGCGGAGGGGTATATGTTCAATACCTGGTGGCACCCTTTAGGTTTAGGCAACAAAACTACTTGGCTAGGTTGAATGCCTGGTGCATCTCATACAGACCTTGTGTGCTTGTATGAGATGCAGAGGGCCGTGACAAAATGTCGGTATGTGACGCCCTGAGAATACGAACGGGCTGGTTAAATCTGGCTTCAATGTCCTAGGGTACGTCAGAGATTTTTCACTGACTTTTTAAGGGTTAGGTGGACAGAGCTACTGGATTTTAACAATAAACACTGTCAAACGGGATGAGGATCAATAGATAGTGTTATAAGGTGATTGCACACTCAAAACAGTGGACTTTGAATTACACTCTTCAAATAAGAATTTGCTCGGGGGCCTGTGTGACAAAATGACATTAACCAGATAACCGAGTTGTGCCAGGCAGCAAAACGAAGCATTTCATCGGGGTAGATCACCGCGGTAACCTCTGCTGCATGTTCAGTTCAGAGCATCAGATCAAAACGTGTGACCAGCCCACATACTAACCAATCAACTCGGGGAGAAATGGAATCATAATTGTCCAACAGGAGCCTGAAACAGACAAAAGTTCTGCCTTTAGAGGCATAATGAGCATAATGACTTTGCTTCCCGTGATAACTATCACTGACAGATTATAAGACACATTAGTAGCGGAACCATTAGCTCGCCCTGGTTTCAAAATAGGGCTTTTAACACACACCAGGAAGCTATTGAACATAGCTATCAATAATGAATGACATTTCCAGTTGCATATTTATTGTGGTGAAATGCTTTTATTCAGGGCAGGATTCCCAACAGCGATGGGTCCATTCTAGCCCATTTTAAACTCACATTGCCTAACTGCAGCTCAGGGAACATGTCCTGACTTTGTGAGGGAAAGATTTTGACCGAACGAGATGATGTACAAATATCTACACGATACCTGAAAAGTGGCTCGAGGTTAAATCCAAGAAGCACGTCAGTCAGACAGAAATGACCTGTATGATAAAACTACGACCACCACCTACTCTTTTTTCCTTTCTTTTGCTTCTCACTCTTTAATCCATATGCCTCTGCAACAATGTAATTTACCCACAAGGATCAACACAATTTAGATAAGAGAGTTTAATTTTGTCTTCCTGCATCGTAAATCTGAAGCGGCTATTGTTTTTACATTTTAAATCGACCGTTACACTTAATAGACTTTTAGCCCAAAGCAGTAGCTAATACAGCATATTATCTATTTCCCAGATGTAGATGCACTTATTTACATGTAACCATAATACAAATCGCCAAATGGTTTACATTACAGCTGCTAGGTCAGCTCCTTTAACAGATTTGTACACGTTCAGAGGCTTGTCATTTAACATTTAACTGGAGTTTGTTGCACTTTGGATGATGTCTGATGGTTGGCTCAACAGCGGATCCAGACATTCATGTGTAACGTGTAACATTTCTGTGCAGCCAAGAGTCAACTTCAACACGGGTAGAAATGCATTTAAGCTATGTTGAAGCTGTTTTTGCTATGGAAAAAGTCATTAGATGGAGCTTTAAAGATTTAAAGAACTGCTTTTGGTTTAACTGGACCACCAACCTGGACCGCTGTTGTGGGTCGTCAGTGAGGCCTAAGAAGAGGTAATGTTAAAGACAAACGGAAGTGAAGCTGAGAAGTAAGTGTGTATATCCCTGTCAGATACAAATATCTACTTCCAAACTCTTTTTCTGTATGAACACGTTTGAGTCCAGGCCCCAAGATGTCTTTCTTATCTCTGTTTTTTGTGTAGTTATTCAAGTGGCTCTTGGCTGAGCCGGCATCTTTGTCACCTCCACGGAGGGCCAGCCTACTCCTGCCTCCTCACCTCCCTACCTGCGCCTCTTGCTGGGTTTAAGAGTTTAAAAATAAATAAATAAATAAAACACTCTCACTTACTCTCCCCCAGAGCAGACGAGGAGATTGTCTACAGATCTTTCATGCGGACACAAATCGGGCAAACTGCAGCGAGGCAAAATAAGAGAATTATCTCTCGCTGGTATTTGTGCGAGGTGGAGCAGGAGATTGCAGAGTGTGTGTGATCCGTGGTCGACTGTGTGTGAGGTGCTTGGCTTGTGTGTGTGTGTGTAGTTTCGACTTTCGCTCATCCAGCTCCAAGCTCTTGCTCTTTCCCAGGGACTCCTTTGCTCTTTTCTTGACAGCCGCGCGCAGTAGATGTGTCCAGTTTTTGGGGTTCACCTCCTTCTGAAGCCTGCTGTTCAA
Organism: Gadopsis marmoratus; assembly: GCA_036023855.1. Taxonomy (NCBI): domain Eukaryota; kingdom Metazoa; phylum Chordata; class Actinopteri; order Centrarchiformes; family Percichthyidae; genus Gadopsis; species Gadopsis marmoratus. Next base: position 2,350 of record JAVQJF010044708.1, on the reverse strand, counting down.
AACCAAATCCATCTCAACATCCATCTGACAGAAATGTCCCAAAGGCCTCCCCGTTTAAAACTGCCCGGATCACTTTGCCTTGCTCCGAGTAGAACACAATGGCAACAAGCAAATTCCCAAACGCACCAAAGGCTGACAATGACAGTACCAGTTGCAGCTTTTCATCAAAAGTTGCATTCTGAGCACACAAGACGGTCGTTTCCGTTTGCCGCTCGATGCTGTTGGCTCTTCCCATTGTCTTTTTGGGATTACATCTACAGACTATATATAACGCTCGGGCATGTGAGATTCATGTTCATGTCCATCTGTCAGCTTGCCATTGGCTGTAGGGCATCTTCTAAGTCAACAACAAGAGTTAATTGGCCTAGGCTGCTTGGTGTCTCAGTACTACAGTTAAAAAAAACAAAAAACAAAGGCACCACCTTTTGATGTAGGCGTCCCTTGAAATGGGATCTGGTGATTCACATCTCTGCTCTTCCCAGTACAGCCACAGTCTTCACCTGGTGTGTGTGTGTGTGTGTGGTAATCCCCAGTGGTGATGCAGACCATTGAGCTCTGTTCAATAGTGGCTGAGTCCAGTTCATTTCTCTAGCTGTCTATTTGCAGGGCAGTCAATGAGGTGCACTCCTAGCCGGTCCAGTGTCCCAGACACCTAACCCTGCCATCCATCTACCTGACACACATTTATTTTCAAACTCCATTTACCCAGGGAGGGTTTGCTGAGCCTGCATCCTGACGCACACCCACACAGGCCAGGTGTTCCTCATTTGAGAGCAATTTCAGGTTTAAACCACTTGACCCTGATCTGGGTCGGTGTAGTAGTGTGGGTAAGTTCGAAGGTAAGTAAATGTCATATTGCAACATAGATTTGTGTCCTGGCTGCTTCATAAACTGTCCACTGAGCCTTTTGACAACATAAAATGTAAGAATGCTCGAAAAAGCAAAAGGCGTGCTGTTGCATTTAGAGTCAGAAGCAAAAGTAGGGATGGTGATAATGATTCCGTTTTTGCTTTGGGGCCAGTTTAACATGAGTTAAATTCATAATTTGGTGCAGCAATTATGTTTATGTAGCCTGCCATCACCCCTCTCGGGAATCATACCCCTAGACCAACGAGCCACTAGAAACATCCTTTTTTTCAAGCAAGGAATCAGATTTCATCCCTGTTTAATTACAATAAGGTCACCTTTGGAAGGAAAATGGAGCGTGGTGTCAGAACCCACACTCTTTCGTATGGAAGGGCTCGTCCGGTAATTGGACGCGGGACCTCTCGCACCCAGAGCAAGAATCACTCCCCTGGACCACTGATGTTCACACTTTTTTGGCTTGCGAGCTACTTTTTAAATGACCAGCTCAACATGAACCCCCCAAAAAACCCAAATCTATTGATTAATTTGACACAATTAAAAATAAATATAGATATTGTATTTTTTTGCTTTGCTTTGAAGCTTATTCATTCTAATTTTTAAACACCGTGGATCATTTTCGATAATAGAATAATAAACCCTCCACAGCACAATACATTTCGGATACCTACATTATTCTGATATATGATCATTATCCAAATGATCATCAGTCATGGTTGAACGGACTTAATAATCTTCATGTGGGAAAAGGCTGACTCGCATAAATAAGTCGAGCCAAAAATTGCAGTAAACGAGGCAGCGCATTTCCTCATGTTTGGATACTTTTCCTCCGTGAGCAAGTTCCAAAACTGTCCAGCTTTGGCCCGCGACTTCTGCGTCGCTACGGTAAAGAAATCAATGAAAGTTCACTTTCATGGAAAAGGTTCAGAAGACCTATGCTGTGTCTCAATTCGGATGCTCCTGTTAGTGCACGTCCATGTAGTACACTGTATACACACACTATGTGGGTGAATTTCGACATGGTAGTGTTGTCTCAAATCGACCACGGCTGTTGTGCCCATACGCATATGCATGACGATCGCAATATTTGACCTCTTCTTTTTGTCACCCACCAAATATCTCAAAGTCAACATTATTGTCAATTTCTCTACATATGATTGAAAGATTGAAATTTCGTTTCTCACAGTCCCACAGTGTACTATAAACCTATAAAATTTGACAAGATGTGGTGGTCGAGAGAAGAGGGAGGACAGGATAGATGCAGGACTTTCCAGACACAGCGCTTTCCAAATAAACCAATGTTTATTGCCAGGTTAGAGTTCAAACAAACTCTTGCCTTCTTACTCTGGACCTAAGAACTCCCAAAACCCCAAAAGCCCCGTCATATAAACCCAAGGCTCCGCCCAGCCAAGCCCCAACTGGCCTATCAGGGTATGACTCGCTGATGGAACAATCAGCCAGGTTAACACACCCCACCTGGTTTCCT